>JASSRZ010000086.1:6330134-6344024 GCA_032164315.1 Malacoctenus gilli | reverse complement strand
CACACACACACACACACACACACACACACACACACACACACACACACACACACACACACACACACACACAAATGATGCTGTTACTAATGCAGCAGAATAAATCGACACAATAACTGGAGGGCTCGCCAGAAAAAGAAGCAGCTGCGTGTTCGACAGGTACATGAATGCAGGTGGCAGTGAGGGACAACTACCAGGTGGCTGACGAAGAACTTTGTGCTTCCTGGTTTCACTGACCAATCAAAATCCATCAGCGGCAGCGGTTGACGAGAGAGTGACAGGGTGGGTCTTCTCCTCCTCTGCTTCACTGTCTCCACTTTTACAATGTCATTATTTGTGCAGGACTCCTCCTCCTAAATCTTGTGGTGTGGGGACCAAAGGGACCAAAACATGGCTCATAAATCAACACGGCACAGACTATGGATATTTACCCATAAATCACCGCGGCGGAGCCACCTACAATCAGCCTAATGGGGCTGGAAGACGTGCTGTCATCCAAGCCATGATGTCACCGAGCCCGAGTCTGTGGGTGTTGATGTTGGTGGTGGGTCTCTGGTTCTGTTTGTGTGTGTGTGTGTGTGTGTGTGTGTGTGTGTGTGTGTGTGTGTGTGTGTGTGTGTGTGTGTGTGTGTGTGAGGGGCATGTCTGAGTATGTGGTGGTGGGTCTACAGTTCTGCTTGTCTAAGTGTCTGTGGCGAGTGTGTGTGTGGTGTGTGTGGGAGGCAGGATGTCTGTTTATGTGGGTTTGTGTGTACTATGGTGGCAATTGCACGCGTGTGTACGAGCGTCTGCGTGTCAGTATATACGTTCATCATGTCTCAGCATTTATATACATTGATTTACACACGCAAACGCTCACACACTGGATTTGCACATCTTTTACACTGGAATTTACACGTTTGTAACACACAGACACAGACACAAACGCGCACACTCACACGCACACTCACACTCACACACACACACACACACACACACACACACACACACACACACAAACGCCGGTCTTGTGGTTATTGCTGGCTTACAATGGGTGTGGGATTCCATAGAGAAAATCTAAACAAGTCGAGCGGTTAGCACGGGTCTGCCACGTTTCCACACAATGGTGCTCATTGACATAAATAACTGGGGACTTTGTGAAACGGGACACCCATTAACTTCTCCTCCACAGATAATTGCCCATTAGATCTTGGAGGAGCGCTGGATTGAGGAATAACTCAAGTCTGACGCTAAATGCAACTTGTAATAATAAAAAAGTCACAATGTGAAAGGGGCCTGGAATCCGTTAAGACGGTTTGGCTTTTTGTCGTCTCATCCAGCCAAGCACTTGGATTATCAACAAAGAAAACGATGGCTTGTTGTAGGAGCGCTGCAGTCTGGGGCCCTTCGTTTGAGCTGCACTTTGAACATGGAAAAGATGATGACAAGGAAAAAAAACGACCCAAAAAAATAAAAAAGCTGCAAATGAGAAAATAGAATAAAAGTCGAGATGAAACCAGAGAGAGCACTCGATTGCGCAGCAGGCACAGATGTGGAGCCGCACCGAACGTGCGACTCGGTCCGACCCGGCGCCGCCTGACGTGACCTGACCCGACTCCACCGGACAATTTTAAGTTGCACTGATCTTTCAGGCTGCTACCCCGTGGTGTGATGTGCTGCTGTGTTCAGCACAATACACAGGCAGTATCATGTGCCTGCCAGGCATTTATACAGTAAAGTACTGAATCAGTTTAATAACAACTGGTAGGCTTAATAAGCTGAAAAGAATCCCAGAAGCTGAATACCAACAAGACAAATGCAGAGCTTACTTGAGTTTTGTTTCACAAGTTTGAGTTGTGCTTTCAAAAAGCTATGATGATGACTAATAAAAGTGATGCCTGTCGTGCGTTCGCTGCTGATGTCACTCATGACGTACATGATTTACTTATAGTTACCGGCAGCGGCAGCCTTCACCTTGGGTGAATCAGAACACATGTTTTTGTTGTCGGCCCCGGCTGAGTTATTTTTTTTCGCCCCCCTCTCCTGTAAATTGATGTCCTCGTGTCACCACTTCACTTCCACTTAATGTCATCTGCATCACGCCGTGCGCGTGTGCCCGTTTTCATGTGTCACAACAGCGACCGGATAAGCGAAACGATCCGAGTACATGACTCATTCACAAAATCAGAACGCCTCCCGCCCGCATCCCTCCGAGCAGCATACTGTACCACCACGCCACGCTAAAAAGAGACGGCGGCGGCATCACGGCGGTGAGTCAACGCGGTGACGCTAATTATCAGCGGAGATCAGATGTGGGCTTGAAGACACGTCTGCGACCGGTGACGCCTCGCCGAGGTCGGCCTCGCTTTCCTGCTCTTTGTGTCGGAATCCAGATGATCCCGGTCGTTTTCCATTATGCGTCTCGTTTTTCAGATAATTCATAATGTTTTGACACTGTAAGGCAGAAAATTTTAGCTGTGAGTCAAGGGTCGGCGCGCCTTCACGTCGGCTTTCATTAGGCTTAACATGATGCAATAATCGCAGGAACTTGTGCACGTACAGCATTTGTTGCTCGGCGTCTCACTGATGTATAGGAACACACACACATGTGCGCATGCTATATATAAACACACGCTTACATTCTCTCCACCTACACATGCCAATGGCCACGGCTCTATTTATTTTCCCTCATTAGTTTTAAATGGCCCATCCAGACGTTACCGTGGCCCCTGCTTTTAATCACTGCAGAGAGCTCAGCCCAGCGCTGGCTTCTTCCTCTTTGAAGTCTCTCGTCAGTCCGACCGCCAAACGGCGAGCCAGCGTCCCTCCTCCCTTCACTTTCTGCTACTGCAAGCAGCAGCCACACTGCTTGCACTCGGCGAAGCTCTGTTTCGCGCCGTGAAAAGATGGTTTCATGTGATTATCGAGGAATAAAAGTGATGATGCAGGAATAACTTGAGGCCAGCAAGTTCAGGAGGTTTCCCAGGTTTCAGAACAAACCTCCCAAAAACAAAACTTGGGGGTGTGAAAATCCCCTCGTGGGGGAAATGAAACGAATTGAAACGAGACCTTGTGCTGGATTCAGCCTCAGGGGTCAATAACCTTCGCTTCTCTCATCAACCAATTACTGCAAAGATTGTTAAACAAGAGTAAATCTTTTTATACATCTACTCAGCAAGCTCGAGAAGAATAACAGGAAGCTCCCGTGAGACTTATTCCACTGCCAAATGCATTGTTTGGAGGCACATTTCTCCAGGATCTAATGAAGCCCGGCATCGCAAGCAGTGTTATTTTCAGAAATAAGACTGCGAAGCCTTCGCAAGCAGAGCTTATTCACCTGACTGTAAGCAAGACGACGAAGCGAACTGAAAAAGAGGACATTGTAAGGTGATTATCCAACAAGGCGAGTCTTCAGAGCAGAGGTGAGGAGATCAAACTAAACATTCACTGCACAAGAAATCACGTCTTTGCGATCCGAGCTGCAGACAGTGAAGTGATACAAATGACTGTGTTGAAATCAGGCAGCCTGTTTGAGCAGGTTCTTTGATATCATCTTTCTCTTCATGACCTTCAGCTCAAAGATTTTATGTAACGGCTTCTTTTGTGGTGGGATCATTGTGATCATAAACTCTGCAAATGTTCGAACCCACGATTATATCAAGCTTTCTCGAGACTATAATGTTTGCAGCAGATTCTTTGAGTCCTCAAAGTGATGAGCCTTAATGGATCCAAAGGAGGCAATGAGCCTTGAACGCGTCTGACCAGTTCACCACTTTTACAACTGTGATGGATTGTGAACCCGGAAAACTACATCCGAGCGGCAGGTTTGGAGATGCTTTGAATCCTGCCACTATCACACCAACACTGACTACAAAAACATTCACCTGCTGCTTCACAAAGTCCTCGAGCTAACAGGTATCATAATGAACAGACAGTGGTCACAATGTTATCGCTCATCAGTGTTTGTTAAAAGACGAAAGTGGACTCCAGGCCTTTAAAGGGTTTTTTTAAACTCATAAATAAAAGACAACATGTTTCCAATTCATAAGAAAATGTTAGTTTACATAAAGTGGTTTTTAATCCTTCAGTTTGTTTCAAATGTCTCAAGAGATTCTATGGAATTTACTGTATTTTATCGCCACATTGATGTAAGTCTCTGGCAGTGAGAGAGAGGTTTTCAAACATTCGGTGTACACTGGTTAAAAGAGCAGGTACAGAGATGCATTTGCTGTGATACTGGTGGGCTTGTACCACTGAGTGTGTGTTCTCTCCTGATCCCAAAGTGATTTATTCCATTTTAATACAGCGTATTTACTTTGGAGCATGATATGTATTTGGTCATGAGACATTAATAGGGTAGAAAACATGTTGAAAAATGAGCTCGCTGACGTGTGTGTTTGAACACTGTATGTGCTTGAGCGTGTGTGTGTGTGTGTGTGTGTGTGTGTACTGCGAGAGTCTTGAGGCCCATGCTGTCACTCAGCCCAGCTCGCAGGGTGGTCCAAACACTGAGCCCTCTTTACTCCAGTCGCACACACACACGCAAGCACAAGCACAAGCACATGCACACAAACAAACAAACACTCACTGGTGTACATGTAATGACATACGTAACAAAGTATACATAAATATATGGCCATATATATGACCATAATGAAGCAATCAAATAACCTCAGCGCTTCCCCTCTTCCTGTCCCAAACCATACACCTAAATATACTGCCACAAACTCCATCACACAGCAGCAGGAACCAACCGGAGGAGAGACACCGCGCCACACAGCGAGCCTTTCATGCCTCTTGTGGCAAAAAAGGTTCCCTTGAAGGATGCTAAGTTTGACAGTGCGGCGTATTAGCCAATAAGTGACTGTCATCTGGTAATTTTTGGGTCGCTGGAGTGAATCAGCCCTGCTGACGTAGCGGTCCGGCACCCAGACGGAGTTCCTCCGTGCCCGGTATGAAATCCACACCGAAAATGCTCCACCAAAACAGAACCTTCTGATAAAGCCTCCTGAAGATGCAGCAAAGAGCGTTTCAGTACCTCAAATCACAGTTGAGACAAGAACTGTGTGAGCATGTGTGTGAGTTAGCAGAGAAGGAACAAGGTATGCGAGGGGTGCCAAGAGCTGGATCTTCCTGCTATTCGCAGGCAAGACGAACACCAGCGTGTTCAATCAGAGTCTGTGCTTTGTAGAAATAATACTTAAGACCAAGTTCAAACGGGAGAAAATGTTCCTTTCATGAGTCGAAGGACCGGGGCTTGATTTTCCATATCGGCTCTTCCAAAAGACAACAAGCCACAAAGTGAGCTCGCAAGTGATTTATTTGGGCTATTAGCACTGATGTATCTGGATTAGCGCCACTTTCGTCTTCCAGGTGAGGAGGAAATGAGTCATTAATATTTGTGCTGCGCTACAGTTCTCCTGCAGCATCACGGCTCGCACAGCAGGAAGTACAAGGCTCCCTCCCCTTCCCGCTATTAGACATTCACTGAACAAATACTGCAAATGAGCCCCGCTTCCCCCACAAAATGGTAATAAGCCATAATTGCCTGTAATCTGAATACATTAGTCCTAAGAGGGTCCTGTTGCTTTTGTGTGCAATCACGGAAGAGCTTAAGGACCAAAATACAAAGGCAGGAAAGGCGTATCTTTGTCTACAAGACACCGGGGGACCGACTGTGGTTTGGCTCATGAATAATATAATACATGTCGCATCACACAACACAAGCACACACCACAGGCTATGTCACTGTATGTTTTGGTTGCTTAATTAGATTAAAGGAACTGCGAAGGGGGAAAAAAATGTTGCGGCTGGAAGAGTTTTTTCTTCCGTCTGTAAGACGCGGAGACGCTCTGAGATTGAAGGTGACTGTTGAGGATTTCGTCCCTTGCCACAAATGATAGACGATCGTCAGGATCGTTTTACGGTCCGGCCAGAGAATTTGTCTTGGCTTCTGTAAACCTCTGTGATATCACCCTAGACATTAGTGTTTTTATTTGTGTTTTTCCCTGCGTTGCCAAGTGTATTCCCCGCACGAGCATTCCAGTGTGTGCGTTGGCACGCCGTCCTGTCACTCTTTTTCTCCTCCGTTTCCCGGCCTCCTTTCTCTCTAGAGTTAGAGGCGCCATTGTGTGCTTGCGGCTTGTTTACGAGGAACACTGATTCACCCAGTGAGGTTTGGCTTGGAGGAGAAGGGGAGTGGTGGGTGGTGGTGGTGGGGGGGAAATATGAATGAATTTACTCCAAGCCTCCACCTCGTTTCTTTATTCCCAAATTCTCTCATCATCGTTCTTCTTCTCGACGCGCTCCCCCGGCTACCTCCAGTCACACTTTTCCACTGGTGTCTGCGTGTGTCAGCGAGAGTGTATTTGTGGAAAGCCAACTCTGGCGAGGGGCTCATTTTTGTGGCCGGGCCAGTGTGTATCCCGACGGCTCGCAGGCGTCTCGGGGGCCAGCTCCTCCTTCCAGCTCCATTCGCTCACCCCAGGGCCTCTCCAGAGAGCCTTTTCAGCTATTGCTCCTTGGTTATTTCTAGATTCTCCGGGACAAAAAGCAGGGCTTAGTTTCAGGCATTTATTAGAAATGACGGGCCGTGTTTGCGAGATCTTTTGGGAGGAGGGGATGACAAAAAAAAGGGAGGGGGAGGGGGGCACTGTTTATCCAAAAACTGGAAAGAACTTCCTGAGTGGGTTTCACGGCTGGATTGGTGAAGGGAAGTCTTGGACTGACGTCTAACGATATCGCTCCAAAAATGTCTAACTGGCGTCCTGCCTCCCGGCTGCTGATGGCCATGTTCTCTATCTCTGAAGTGCAAACCCTGTGGTTATTTGAGACTGGCAATATTGCCTATTCTGGGAAATTTGCTTATTATTACAAGAGTAAACCAGCTGGAGCTCTCTAAGTCAAACATGCTGAACTAAAACAGAAATCTATATTTACTCCCACCAGGAGAAAAAAACAAAACAACGTAAAACCATGAAGCCCTGATTGAAATGTTGGAAATAAAGAGGCAATACAAGTTATTAATAACATGTAGCCAATTCGGTTCTGATTGCTGGCCTAATAAGGCCTTGGAGTCTCTTTTTAAAGTAGGTTTCGAACCACCTTGGTGTTTCACGTGGCAAATAAACAAAGTCGCACATGGTTTGATGAAAGTTCACGAGTTCAGGGCATCCGTGATGGTAGGAGGGCGGTGTTTGATTTCTCGCTGACATAAGAGGAAACAGCCGGGGGTTGCTAAGCAAGACGGGCAGAAAGAGGGAGACGGGGCATGGAGACAGCAGCATCTTCTGCCTCACACCTCATCGTTCCCACGATATTTGGTTTGTTTACAAGCAGGCGTCAGTGACAGGTTCATTCCTTGTATCCTGACCCCAGCCAGTGTCAGGTCGGAGTCAGACAGGCTGGACTCTGAGGCCTTCCTGGCGCTCAAATCCCCCCGAGCGGGCCGGCATGTGACCAACAGGCTGGGATTTCCATGTCATGACAAACCCCTCCCCAACCTCATCTGACACCGAGTCTTTCTTCTTCCTCTTTGCTGTCTCATTCTTCAGCCCCCCTCCTCTTCCTTTTTTGGCATGCCTTCATCTCTCCGAGGGGCTACAGTAGCTGCGAAAGACTAGGACCCTCGCTGGAGGTCTCTCTCTCTCTCTTTCTCTCTCTCTCTCTCTCTCTCTCTCTCTCTCTCTCTCTCTCTCTCTCTCTCTCTCTCTCTCTCTCTCTCTCTCTTTCTCTCTCTCTCTCTCTCTCTCTCTCTCTCTCTCTCTCTCTCTCTCTCTATCTCTCTCTCTCTCTCTCCCCCCCTCTCCTTCCCGTCTAATCGTTTCTGCAGTTTGTGCTCTTCTGGCGTTGGTGTCCGGATGCTGATACCCAAGACAGCAAACCTGACCCCTGCTGACTCCAGCCTGCCGCACACTCCCCAGAAACAACCCCCACCCTTCAGCTGGTCTCCAATCTCCTCGGTCATGTCCCTCTCCGAGTCCCGGCGAACCCTGCAAACTGTCTCCACAACCAATTTTTCTACCTGCTGGCTGGTGTGTACTGAGACATCCAGGGGACAGCGAGTTATGTGGAACATTGCTTCAGTGTCGGACCACATCCATGAGATTTCAGCTATCTGCACTCGGCCTCCAGACACACTCCCCTGCTCAAGCATTTCTACACTTTAGGCTCGGGTGTCCTTACTCTGCAGCAGCTACACATTCTAGAGAACTTTTTGTTTTGTCACAAAGAGGCAGGAACTTTTACAGCATGGCTCTTCAGTGGACAAAATGGGCTATTTGATAGATAAGTACATTTAAAAAACAAAATCAATACTTAGAATTGTTCAATGTAGGAATTTGCCTCAATTCGCCCTGACAGAAAGCGAAAGAAAACAATGATAAGTAACATTTGGAGAAGATATTTTGTGTTCCCCCCGTGACACGCTTTCCAATCCTTTGAAAGAAGAAATACCACAGTCTCTGCAGCGCTGCCGCTCTTGTAAATAATCCGACTCTGGGCGCCACCTCAGAATCCCAGCCTGGTCTGTAGCCTGGTGGGTGACATGTCAGTTCAGGAGGAGGAGGAGTTCTGGGGGTGTTGGGGGTAGAGTGTGGAGGGGGGGAAGGGAAGGGGGGGGGTGTTGGGAGAGGAAAGATTGAGCGAAGAGAGACAGGGGGAGTGGGGTGGAGGGACGGGGGTATCCATGCCTGCTCTTGCATCATCATGAGAGTACTACTTACTGAATACTCTTGCAGTGAGAATATCCAAGTAAAAGCAAAGAGTACTTGCTGGAATTTCAAGGAACTGAGGAGGTGCTTCACTTCTGTTTTCTAACATTAAACCATCCACTTTTTTACCACAATTGTTCCCCCCACAATTGTTTATTCAGGGTCTAATTACAATGCTTTCAAAGATAAATTCAGCAATTCTCTCATCAAAAACTTCTTCTACCTTGCATTTCTTCATATTTCAGCACACTACTGCCCCCTGTAGATGACTTATTACTTTGCTCGGGGAAACTCGGATTTGCGTCACTTGCGACTGTGTTTTTGTGTGTATGTGTGCTCGGTAAACAACAACGGGAACCTCCTAATAAAACAGAAATGCTTCGTAGTGCTACTACGACTCAAAAACTCCACAGGGAATCTTTGAGATTTGGTATAAATCAAAAAATTCCAAACGACTGACTTCAATGTCTGGGAGTTGTTCCCATTACATGGCATACGGGGCCTTTCAGGTCTGGTCAATGACTTCCAAAACAAGGAATGTTTATGGGCTAGACGAGGGTCTCGAGGAGCACGGCTACGGAAAACAAGTTCTGGTTTAAGTGGATCTGGTCTAATGGAAAAGAGAACATGCAAATGGAGACAAAAGGCCTAAATTTGAGACATGAGGAAGAGGAAAAAGACCAACACCCTAAGAACTCCAGACAGCAGCAAAAGGAGAAGGGACGTCACTGCATCTCTCGTCACACAACAACAGCTTTATAGCAGAAAATGTTGCCTGTCACACTTGGAGAGTTGGAGCTCCTACGTCTTATTTCTGACAGGTTTGATATCTAGACTAAGCCCCAGAAGTGGTCACAAGCATTGCTTCATCACCAAGGTGAGTGGAAATGAGATCTGTTAAATTGAGGTGTGTTCCAGGCGGCTGACCACCAAACTGGAGACTCTTCATCAATCCAGGTCTCCTGTTTTTTCTCTCACAAGTTGCTGCTGCTGTATTGGCTACATCAGCTCCGGAAATCCCATTATGGACCAGCAACAGACACAACACTGATTATTGAATAATCGCTCTGAGAGCAAAAACAGAAAAGGAAAGAAAAACCCAACAGAGTAATTCAGCTCCAGAAGTTTCGTGTGTTATTCGATCAGCAAAGCAAGCTTATATTAAAAAATCTGACTGATATATTACCAAAAAGAAGTGAGATATTTGTCTCTTTGCAACATACGTTCATGTTAGAGCTGCAGCTGCCGTTCACTAACGAGTCAGTGTGACCTTGTAAACAATAGTTGCAACGAAAGGGACTCTGAATCGAAAAAAAAGCGAGACCCTTTTTCATCGCATCTGGTTTGAAGCCGGTGAGACGTCAGACTGGTTAATGCTGAAAGCTGATATGTTTATTGTTATTATTCGGTTTGCTCTTAATTTGCAGCACAGAAGCGGAGGCGAGCGGCGGCTGGTCACAGCAGTTTGTCAGCCTCTAGTGGCTACCTGCAAAACCTCAGCTCTCAATGACTGAAACAACAGATCAGAGCATAAAAACTGCATTTTCTTTTGCTTTCCCATTACTAAAATGGAAAAGATATTTAGCAAATGTGCAAGAGAAAGGCGTCTATTTGAATTGGATTAAATTGCATACAAGGTGGTGTCAATCACACCAAAAACAGAGAAGGAAATAGGAAAGGAAACTATCTCAATTTTGTGAGAGTGAAACTATGTTTTCAACTGTGTCATTCAAGCTTTAATCAAGTTTGTATCAGGCTTCATGTGCAATCAAGCATTGACACAGTGAAACTCTACTGCCTCTTGCATTGTTTCATACATCAGCTTCCATTTATTAAGCCATTCATCTTTCACACTCATCCCTCCTTCTGTTTCATACTTCGGTGTCACTGTCCCCAATGGGTTTGTGTCTCGAAGTTCCATCTGTCAGCGGCATTCAGGGGGGGTGACAGAGCGGATGAGGCCCAGGGGAGAGACATCAAACGTGGGATGCTGGCCTTGGTTCTCCCCCCTGTCCCATCTCTATTTGAGTTGCTGGCCCCTCCATCTGTCTGCGCATGATTTGGAGCTGGCTGTCGCGGGAAAGAAAGAAAGGCGCAGCGCCAATGACAAATGACACTCTCAGAATAAACACACAAGTGAGAGAGAGAGAGAGAGAGAGAGAGAGAGAGAGAGAGAGAGAGAGAGAGAGAGAGAGAGGGGAGGAGAAAAAAGAGCTGAATCACTCTTTCATCATCCATCAGCCTCTGTTGGTCTTCTCATTAACCTCTGCTCTCTGCCTCTGATTCTGTTCTGGTGCCTGTCAATCATTTATCTACCTTGTTTTCACTCTTTCTCCTTTATTTTTTAAAATCGTATTCAGGTCATTTGTTCTTTGTACACTGAACATTTTGACAGATTTCATGAAGTTGTGTCTCCTTAAACTGCACTTTTCCTTCAAGCTCCAGTAAACAGTGTGACTGAATGTATACCGGAGTGTAACCGGGATACGGCCAAACTGCATCCTGCATTGTAATGCCGGGCACATGAGTATCGAAAGCAGAACAAATTATGAGAGCATGCCGAGAGGACGCCGACTCACTCTCTGCTCCGGCTCTCAGCACCGGCTAAAACCTGCAGCCAACATGCCGAGCCCCCCTGATCCCAGCGCCGGCTCAACCAAACACACACATGACAGATGCCTCTTCTGCTGCAGCGCAGGCATTCAGAGCATCTCCTCCGACACCAAAGGCATATTCCTTTTATAGCCAGCAGGGATTAGGGCCCATTGGAGGAAGCTAGCATGTGCACTGGCCTTAGGCGGCTTGCAGATAAAAAAGCATCTCAAATTGAATCAATAACCACCAGCCGCCAACTAATCCTGGCTAGCTCCCATAAACACCACTACAGCAGTCCCCCCCACCCCGACACACACACACATAGACACACACACCCACACACACAAACCCCTGCCAATGCCTTAGTCCAGCTCCACCACACCCAAGCCCCAGACCCCTTCATCTTTTTATAACTACACCCCAGGGCCGCGCGGGGCTGCTCAGGTGAGGGCTTTTAGGCTGGGTAGGCTGAGCTGTATACTCGGAGCGAAAGGGGGATGAAGGGGTCCTCTCGTTCGTCCAGGTAATCCGTCAGCAGACAGGCCAGCTTTGGACTGCACGGCGACTGGCAGCCGGAGAAAAGTGGACAGCTGATGTGGGTCGAGCCCATCCACAGCACGCCAGACGGGATAAAGAGATATAAGCCCCCTCCCCTCATGCTCAGTGCTCCCCCTCGTCCCCCCGACCATAGACCCATGTCATCCCAAAGCTCTTTCATCTTCGAACCCAGCGGGTGCTAAAGCAAACTTTCCACTTTGGCTCTCTGGGGTCTGAGAGACCTGTTCTCTTTTCTCAGCACCTCAAAGAAGCGCTGCCACACCCCTCGCTTGATGGATTCAGCTGAGGGGTGTGGTGGATTCAGGGACCTCGTGTCAGCTTAGCAGCATCAATAAGAGGCAGGAGGATCCATCCCGCAAGATGACGGCATAAAACCTGCCGGGATTAGAGTCGCCGGCTAACTCCGAATTGTGTCATGGCGGAATTTGGGTTTTACCTCGGAATGGTTGAAAAAGAAATCTGGAAACTTACGTCATTCCCTGAGGTCATTTAAATAAAAGCTTTTGTTTCAATAATAATAATAATAATGTGTTTTTACGGTCAGATCGAGTTGTCGTTTGGCTTCACAGCCGCCATGTCCGCAATGTCAACTCGCAGAAATTCCTCGCAGCCGTCCTCTGTCTTCCCTCTACATAAATATCATTTTCCTTCTTTAAATTTTGGGGTTGGGACAGAAGATGCAAGCTGAGACCAGGATCAAGCCGTGGAGTGGTGGGATTTCCAAGCTGTCAGGAAAACTGAGAAAATCCTATCCCCAGGCCACTGGCTCCACACAGGAATGTGGGTCGTCCACTTTAATTGTGCTTTTCTCCCGATCCCCATCTCACAAAATCAAATTTCCCTTTTCCCACTTGTGGATTCCCCGAGGAGCTTGGTGAAACATCTTTAAATGCAACTCAAGGCCACATATAAAAGTCAGAGCGAGCTTAAAAAGGAAGCCTTCGATGGTTAGATAACGCAGAGCTTCAAAGTCAAAAGGACTATGAGAGACAGCCGGACAGTAAATCAAGGAGACACTTCAAAGTCGGCAGTGGAGACAGCCGTGCAGATAAACGAATGGCCGGGAAAGACAGACGTTCGAACTCCCAGAGAAGGCTCATGCAACAATTCAAGCCGGCAGTCAAAACAAACATCACCATGCACGGAAAAAAACAGAATAACAATAAGCTTTATAAACAAAATATGGCCACTGGTCACACACACACACACACACACACGCACGCACGCACGCCCTCACACACACAAATACACACAGACAGCTGTTGTAAGCGGGCAGCCAGACGGGCTGACGGAGAGGCAGACAGACAAATAGAGTGAGATATCTCTGCGCGAAAGACAAAGGAGGGTACAGTAGTGGGCAGCAGCAGCCAAGGGAGACTTCATTAGTGAGGTCAGTGCCCCAGGGTACTTAGTGTAACACTGGAGGCCTATGCACCCGCCCCCCGGCCCTATGCCGAGGTGGATATTGCATCTTTGCGATAACATCTCCCTACATAGGAGGGGGCCCCAGCATCACAGCATAAAGACCCCTGTTTTCGGCAAGTTTGAAATAAGGCTTTGTTCCCCCAAGGCCTTGGTCTCCTCCCCCCCACCACCTTCTCCTCCTACTCTTTCCTCCTGGGTGGGCCACAGACTTTCCAAAAAACTGAGCAACTTGTGTCTGGGGATAGACCCCCCCTGCACGCCCTCCCCCCCCCCCGCCCCCCCTCCTTCTACACATATACACAAACACACAAAAACACACTCGTACATGCACGTATACAGGCACGTGCACTTTTACACACGCATATCTTCCACCACCCCTCAACCCCCTGATCCAGACAGTGGCGTCCCCTGGCTTTTGGCCACGTCTGTGTGGAGCGGTTGGTAAGAGAGGTGGAGATCCTAGCCTGCAGAGGGAACAGCTCCAGGAGGGGCCTTGGTGGGCTCATCTCACCCCAGGGAGAGTGGGGGGCCCACAGAGAGGTGTGTGAGTGTGAGTGTGAGTGTGCGTGTGTGTGTGTGTGTGTGTGTGTGTGTGTGTGTGTGTGTGTGTGTGTGTGTGTGTGTG
>JASSRZ010000086.1:6296556-6311774 GCA_032164315.1 Malacoctenus gilli | reverse complement strand
CACACACACACACACACACACACACACACACACACACACACACACACACACACACACACACACACACACACATCCACACACACTCACAAGGAGCTCTGCGCCCGGCAGAACGAGGTGAGGGATTGTTAAAAAAGGACTGCCATTGTGCGGCATTATGCTGCCACCTTGTGGTCAGCGGGAGAAGGACGCGAGATGGTCGACGCATCAGATCATGTTCAGATAGATTTCATTATATTGTATTGGATCTAATTATACATCTTGACCATTGGAGTTCCGTGTGTGCCTGGGAAATAAACTGGGAAATGATGGTACCAAAAAGTTTTTGCCAGTTTCCAATTTTTCGGAAATTGAGCACCACAATATGATCCGAATGAGCAAAACCGGAGCGATTTTTGGACTGAAAGCATCAAAGAAGTCATGAATCACCTTAGAAAATTCAGGCAATAATTTTGGTGTTGACCAGCGTTACAAAAGGAGAAGGTGTGACAGCTTTTCAAGGAGGACATACTGCATGTACTGAAGACGAGACACACGGCATCTTGTAAGTACACTCGAAGGAGTAATCCAGGAACCAAGAGTCCTGGTACACCACTGCAGGTGCTCTCGCTTGTTTTGGCAGATTAGGACACCTCTCAGTGGGTGTTTTCACATCCCGCCGGTAAAGCGCACCAGCCTCAAAAAATCCTTCCAAATCCAGCTGGGGACAGAGTGTTTCCTTCCGAGAAGTTCCTTCTGTGAAGAACAAAACAGACGAATCCCTGCTCGCTGATCGGTGTCTCTGCGTCACTCAATTTGTGGCTCTTCTTTGTCATATTTATCATATTTATTTCATCATTTCCATTTCTTGGAGAGGGTTTCAGTAACCTAGCAAACCTCCTCATATAGCTTCAACACGCCAGGATGACTAATAGGCACGAAAAGTGAGAAAAAAAATCAGTGTGGGACTGCAGGTTTCTTTAAATAACATAATGCCAAGTGTAAATACTTAGTTGAGACAAAGTTTAATGGAAAACAGGAGTTAGTTAGAGCTGACAATCAGGACAGAAAAAAACACCTTGGACAGGAAGGCGTCTTTAAGAAAGTTTCAGTTGAGGTGAAAAGTGTTTGACTTCCCTGTATGTCTGTAGTTTTAATCCCTAATTGTAGTCTTTGCAGCTGGTTGATTCGTCACATTAGCATTTAGGATTAGGAGGAAATTAAACACGGAGAAAATACAAAGTGGACAGAAGATCACCCGTCAATCAGGCAGGCAGCTGTGTCTCCATTTGTGAAGTGACTCAGTGTTTCACAAACTTTCTAACTTTATTTTTTTGTACTGCAAACCATCAGTACAAACTTGTGAAAAGTTATTTCGGACCAAAAACTCAAGTAAACATTCAGAAAAGGATTAACTGCTGCTGCTATAAGTAATTGAATGAGCGGTAAGTCAAGTCAGCGGGGAAAATTTTGAATTGCTGCACCAAAAAAACAAAAGAAAACTGCTCATACATTGTGGTTCATTGAGCCAAATGACAGTAATTAGCCAAGTGACCAAAAGGCTGTTCAAATCCACTCGTCCCTTTTTCCAGTAATGCAAAAGGAGCTGAGAAAGATGCTGTAATGACAAACTGGCTGAAACAGAATGAGGCAAAAATGATCAAAATGGGGACAGTGAGGATGTCTGGGGAAAAAAACAACAACCTGGAGGAGTTCCCATCACCAGCTCTTCCCCTGACTCCACACGGGCTGCACCATCAGACTAATTACCCCAGTAATTACTGTGCTAATGCTGCGAAGGCCTCGAGGCTGCTCTCTTCAATCCTATTTCGATTGAGGCCACTGGAAGTTAAACAGCTCAGGGGGCTGGAGGGGCTCTCAGGCTGCTGCCAGTTCACGTTTCAACATCTGTCATCGCTGCATTTTCTGGCCATCAATCCCAGTGTGTGCTCGGAGTGTGAGAGCTGCGCTACTGTACAACAATGTTTGTTGTGTGTCGCTGTGTTTATTCTCATGTGGACAAACCTTTCACTGCTTCAGTGTCTGGTTGTCACCGCGAATAAACACGCTGCATTGTATTGGGATTAATCAGTGATTCAAGTGGCTGTGCACATTAAGGGTTTTTCCCTTGGTAATTTCCGGAGGATATACATAATCAATAACAAATATTTTGCTTCTACTCTTCATAGAAAGGGTTTAAAAGCCATACAAGCAAAAACTGACTGGGAATGATGAAAATTACGGTTAATTTCGATTTTATTGTTTTATTTTATGGCTGTAAAACATGAAAAACACTGAATAATGTGAATTTTTCAGCCTTTTTGCCAAGAAAAAGATACATTTTTATTATTTTTTCAGTTTTTTCCTGGTGGAGTCGTGCAGGAAGTCAAATATCACACACTTGGATTTCTGTCAGTGGCAGGAAGATGTTTGCCGGTGGGATGCTCCTGTTTGTTCGGGGTCTGTGCTGTTCTCGCAAAGACTACATGAGTGTTATTGCAGTTTGTTTGGACTTGTCCTGTTTTGGTTGACTTCATGTTTTGGAATGAATGAAAAATCACATCTATTGACTGCTTTATGTCTGTTGATGTGATTCTCAACGCAATCCGTTGCATTTCAATACGTGGCAGCGATCCAGCCGGATCAACGCTGATGTTCATGAGGTTTACATGCCATCAGAGGATGCATCAGATGGTGACTCAGTGCCGAAAACAAACGAAAGACTCCGTGACTCATTGAAAAACAACACGTCGCTTCCAAACAGAGGATTTGTCTGGAGCCTGAAACTGGCGGAAACAGATGGGAAATAAACAACTTTACCGCTGTCAAGCCTGAGGCCCAAATCGAGCTGTAAAGACGCTTCTCCGGCTATGAAAGATCCTTCTTCATAAGGACACAATAAAACGTGTATTCCAGGATTTAAGACCCATTGAAGGTATTTTGTGAGCAGATGGTTGTGTTGGGCCGATACATAAAATGAAAAGAAACTGCCTGGGTGCCGTAAAAGGAAAATCCCCGCAGCGCTTACCTCAGGTGAGCGCCTTTTGTGAGAGCCGCAAACGAGCTGAGTCACAAACAGCTCAGGTGGAGTAAAGAACTGACAGTCCCGAATCACTTTTGAGCGACGCAGTGAAACCCCGCCAACGATCTGATATCTGTGTTTATGCAAGATGTTCCTTGGCTATTTTTTTTTTTTACGTGTGTTAAAGTGTGTTTTCGAACGATTAAGTGGGAGGACACTCTGTGCCTATTTCCTGCCAGCATGAGTGATTCCAGGCAGTGACAGATCCGAACCGCAGGGAACACTGCGACGCCTCTCGAAGCAACCCGGACAACTCGCAGCCTTTTGACCAAAGCAACACGCTGAATATGATTCCCCTCATTGAACGATCCATGTGCTGCCGAGTTTCCTGCCAGCCTCGCATAGCGAGCCTGGCGTGCGTGTGTGTGCGTAAGTGTGAGTATGTATCCATGTACGTGATTTGTTTGAAATTGGTCTCGCGGTGGTTTCCTGTCGGTTTTCAGTGAATCAGGAAATTGTGACCAACGAATATTTGTGTTCCCTGTTTTTACGAGAAAACCGCCTCCCCTTGTTTCATTTACAAAAAAGAGGACTTGAGTCATCAGGCGGCGTGTCAGACTAAAGTGCGACAAATGAGCAGGAACAAAGCGTTATGTAGTTACAGCAGTCTAATCAACAGAAATGACACGGTCTGTACTCTGATTACACCCGGCCTCTTAGCTCGGAGCGCATTTGCACATCAGACACGTTCCGAGTAAAACACACACAGACGCATGCGAGCATACATATTTACAATGCGCCTGGAGCGTGTCAAAATGAACAGCTGATGAAAACAATGTATTTTAATTGTCGTGGCGCTCGGCGAACGTCGCCTGCGAGACCGCTCTCTGACCACACGGAGTGACCGGCTTCATGGCTGGCTGTTTGAAGATAGATTCTCCCTTCAGGTGGAAGATATCATCCAATCAGAGAGCTTCCACGTGGATGTGTCTTCATATAAACCCCTGAGATGTCAGCCCAATTCTGTGCAATTAAATACCGAAAGCAGGTGATGTACTAAGCATATAAATGTTGTAAATTATGGATGTGTGTCTTCAAAAAATCTGTTTCTACGATTGATTGGATGGAAAGCGAGCCAAGCAACATCTCTGGCCCCTTCTGGTGGCGAATTACGGTAAAAGTCCGACGAACTGCTGAATCTTGAAAGCACATTCATGTTTTGTTAAAAAGACAATTTCTTTTGACCTAAAGTCATCTTTTATCATGCAAAATGTTATTTTTCTCATCAGTTCTTTCACCCTAAAAACAAAAGGACGACACTGAACGCTCTCGTCTGCGTGTTTCTGTCACTGTTTGACCTAACTTGAGTTTCACGGCAATTCAAAGATGTGAGTCTGGGTTTGTAGGCTTTTTCAGCGGTTGTATGCAGAGAGAAAAGGTTAAATATTACGGCTCCAGACTTCAACACGGCGTCTTCACGCCTGCACTGACTCTGGTGGCAAATAACGTCAGCGGCCCAAGATAGCCGCTCTCGTTTTCAGGATATTTTGGCTTCGAGTCTGAAGAGTAGGCGGAAGTGGACGTGCATCATCCATCTTTATATATACACTTTGTACTCACAGGTAGGTGGACACAAAAGCAACTACTATTCAGGCGTGCAGAGGTAAAGAAGTGCAAAGTGAGAGCTGAATCAAGAGCTGCACTTCATGTGCCAATGAGAGTTTGTCTTTCGCTGGAACATATTCGAGTGCCAAGCTCTGGCAAGCAGAAGCATGCCGTCTCCCTCAGCTCGCCAAAGATTAAATAAAGGTTAATAAAGCTCTTGTGAAGCCACACGCTGCTTTTATTGTGAGTGGAACACAGGGAATATCACTTTTTCAGCCCAGTTTGAGAAACAAAAAACAGCTCTATTGAGCCGTACGCGCTTGAATCGCAGAGGTGCGACCTCAGACATGGAAGATATGCGGCACTGCGAGAGAGTTAAGAGGAAAAATTGCTGGAGGGGAGATGATACTGTTACAGTAGATAATTAACTTTTAGTCTAATGCACCGCTTGGCAGCCTTACAGCAGGAGGTTGCTCACTTCCTCTCCTCTCTGACTTGTCCCACCTCTTTTACCCAGAACACAGTGACTCTCCCATACGGGCTGTGACTCTGCACATTTTCTACGACACTGCATCATCTCTCACATGCATTATCATTTACCAATCATTAAAAATAGGGGTTTGCTAATGCTGCTATGATACTTAGTCACTCATAATGGCAGAGAGTTTAGAAATTAATCAAAATAACTGTAAAAATTCAACGTTTTCCTCAGTTTTCCACATTGTCGATGTTCAGTAAAGCAATACATGCTTACATGATAAGATACGTTCGAACTTGAAATAAAACATGAATATGAGCAGATTTTGGCATCTGCAACTGGCCCAAAAACATCAACAATCCACTATATTCAGTAATGCTGATCATCAGCCACTGAGTAATCCATTCACTCACTTCTCCTCATGACGAGGTGAATATCACCTGAACAGCGAATTGCTCCATCAAACAACCAAAAAAGACACAAAAATCCACACTTGCGAAGAGTTGAGTCCCTACATAATGAGCAGCTCTATGGGGATGCACGTGAACTTGGAGAATCAAACTATGTGTGCACAGGCAGAACATGCAACCTCACAGTGATCCATCGTCTTACCATCACGGGTTCGAAACGAAACACTTCTTCGTTCAGCTCTTTGCTCCTCGCACCAGCTTCCATTCCCGCCCTCCCACTGAGCTTGCTCTGACCGTGCTGATCTGCAGCCATGACATTCAGGCGCCGCCGCCCTCTCGACACCGCCGCCCTCCATGGCAAATCACTCAACTCTGCGACGCGACTCCTGCCTCTGCCAGCCAGCAGGCTCACTCACAGTTGTTTTGTCACCGTAATCTTTAATAAAGTGAGCGCTGCCCCGAAGAGCATAAGTGTGAGTGTAGAGCAACAATGCATATCGCGCCAGATATACTCTCCTTACATCCATAATAAATGTACAAACACTAGAGCCTGGCTGTTTTCTACCGGGAAGAAAATAGAAATAAAGAGACTGAGAAAAAAGACGGACAGACTGTATGAATTATTTGTAAGAAGTAAAAAGCATCCCCAGATTTTCGTATAGTTTGAGGTAAGTCAAAGGAAATAAACAGGGTGTTGTTGAGGGGGAAGAACAGTGTTCAGACCTGCACGCTGCTGCCTTATATAACCTCTCTCCCTCTGATGGGCCGTTAATATGCTTTTATTTCTGTCTGTTTTCCATCTGGCGGGCAGAACTGCGGTCCCCACGGAGCTGCACAAAAAAGAGGGTTTGAATAAAAGCCCCCACCGAGTGCATTACGTTGCGTAAGAGAGCGAACCACTGGATGCGATGCTATATTTTGATATCACAGCAGGACTGAATGAATTTTGTATTGCTATTACAGGACAAGACGACATGATGCTCTCACCCTGAAGCACACGCGGCAAGTCATCAGATCCAGAGCGGTTCCCATTTTTTCGAGGCGCCACGGCGAGCGTGTCAGAGATGTATCACAAACTTCTTCCTCTTTCTGTCAGGCCAGTGATGGATATGAAGGTCCCACGCAAGTCCGCCATCACAAAGTGCTCCAGATCCACATTTTATTCATCGTCCATGTTCAAGGACATGACGGAAGACGAGGATAAAAACGTTGGAGCCCGGACACAAGAATTCAGTTTAAAGTCCAGACGGTTAAACTGCTCGTGTCTGAAGATTAGATTAAAAAAACTATCCACGAAAAAGTAATTTCCCCCCACTGCACTCAGCAATCAGAAAAGTCATTAGTGTAATATCCTCTTTCCAGCCACATTCATACAGCACCCGTCCAACTGCAGAAAAAAAACACCCCTCAACAAATACACCTAAAAATTCTCCCACCAGACGATCCCCTGAGCGGTGCTGGAGTCCTGTTGCACATGTGACACTGGAGAATCAATTACAAAGCCGATGGTGGTAATGAGGGGTCCAGTTACCTGATCCAGTGACTGGAGACAATAAACAGGTCTTCAATCTTTAATGTACACTCACTCAGCCTGCTGCACATGCCTGGCAGGGTCAGCCCCGAAAAAGACCAAACGCAACATCTGCGTGGCAAACGTTTGCGTGGCAAACATTTCTTTGTGTGTGTGAAATCCAGCCTGTTTCAGTGACGTACAGAGAACAACTTCAGAGTTTTAATATTCCCGAACATTTTAAGCAAACAAAAGCCTCACGCATTAGACTTTATAATTGACTCGCTCTTGATATGACAGAAAAGTGATTTGAAATGGAGTCACTCAGGTCACATCACATGGATGAGGAAGGGGGGGGGGCGACCTTATAAGGGCTGTCACTTAATAAACCTGGCAACCAACTCGCATCGCCGCTGACCAATTATTTTTCAGAGAGGCGGCGTTGTTATCCGTTACATCGCGTATTGAATTATACAATAAATTGACTGAAGACGCATATGTGGTTGAAAAGCTTCAGTCTTTTCATTGCAGCCTTCATGGTTGCCTGTTTTTTCTCTTCATCAGCTTCTCATCTTTCACATTTTCCAGGTTGTTTAGAGAAGAAGAAGAATCAACCTTTGCAAATAGACAGAGAGGTATTGACGAGGATACTTGGCCACCTTTGTTGCATTTAACGTTTCCTGCATCCCTTCAAGGGTATTCTCTCAGCATGACAAGTGGGATTTATATGATAATGTCAAAGGGCTGTAAAACAGACACAGAGCTGCAAGTAGGGCAGATAAAGGCCAATGCAAATTGTATAAATGAATTAAAGATAAGGGGGAAAGAGAGGGTGGGAGATAGAGACGGACACAAAGTGCAGACAGAGGCTGTGCGAGTCGGGTCGTCTCCATCTGAAAGCTGCTGGGAACGTCTGCATTATGGTTCCCGGAGACTCAGTGGGAAAACTACTCGACGGCCAAATTTATGCTGCAGTGAAAACCTTCAATCCACCCAAACAAAGCCAACGTTAGGAGCTGCCAATGTGTTGTGAAGGGGGTCAGTTCAAAGCACGAGCTTGTGTCAGGAATCAATCCTCTGGCTTTGAGATACAAAAACGTGGAATCAGACTTACAAACTTCCTCTTCAGCTTTCCTTTGGTGCGCGCCGCTGGCTTGTTCTCGACTGCCGGCCCTGAGTTGTAGTCGGAGCCCATGTCCAGGTGGTCGTCCGCGGACACGCTCTTCCGGAGGTAGGCTGCGCGCGCCCGGAAGTGGGAGAAGGGCGACTGGGAGCGAGGGCGGGCCTCGGTGCAGCCGCCGTGCTGTGGCTCATCGCCGCCCTCCATGTCATCCTCCAAACGCCACAGCTCACCTGGGAGAGGAAGATGGAGCGAACCAAAAGAAAAAGAAAAGTTAAATGATGACATTTGGTTGCTGTCAAGATGAAAATAGAAGAAGAAGAAGAAGAGAAATAGGCGGAAAAAACAGATATATGAGGCGGAGACAGCACAAATATTGGAAAGCGACTCCACAAAATGTGAACTGTCAGCCTGTGATTGCATCCATAAACTATCCTTTTAAGCTGATATACTTTACAATCACATTACCAGCACGACATGACTCCTCGCCTGCCTCCTTAACAACTTGATTATGATTTCACATGCTGCACGAGAGTGATGGTTCTTGTAAATTGAAGAGGAAGGTGCAGATTTGCAGCGACAGGAGAGTGGGTTTTTTTGTGTGTCCTGCGCTGACACGAAGGCTGAGCTCTCATAGAGACGTATGAGTGCTGTCAGAACTTGACTCAGACGAACTAATTTCAGTCGACTTCCATCACTCTGCATCCCGTGTCCCTCTGACATCCTGTCAGCGTCCGGCACTTGAGTAACAGCACTCATGAATCGCTCGCAGGACCTTCGGTTACTTACTGAGCCTCCTGACGTGAGCTGGGCACGCTACATCTCCTCCATGAAGAGCAGCCAAATAAAACAACTATATTGAGCCACAAATTCATGCTCACGCAGCTGTCTGAGGTTATGAAACGATAAATTTGAAAGGGAATGCCATGTATAAGACAACAGGTCATCCATCATCGCACTGTTTTGTTTTATTTTTTGAAGCTTGTAAACACACTTTGAGGGCTCTACATCGTCTTGTAATTGTGAATATATGCGCGATCCAACCAGGCCAAGTTTAAGTCACAAAAGGTGAAACGAAAGACAAAAATAAGCCGAAAACATCAGTCGTGTCCTTAAATTAGAAGCTGTAGCATGATGGATATTACATAACATGAACATGGTTTGGTTAAAGCGCCTCCTCTGAATGTGATAGGATCCAATTTCAGGCGCAGAATTGCCTTGTAACAACATGTAATTTTATGGGATCTCAACAGCAGGTTGTTCAGCGGTTCAGCAGGTTCACGGCGGCTCGCGAATAATCGTCGAGAGTGATATAATATGGTATCAGTTTCACTTCCTGAGCAGCATCCAAAACACACTGGGCTTCCAAACCTTCAGGCCAGAAAATGCGTCAATCCCCCCCCCCCCCCCCGACTATGCAAGTCTCTCCTCATATGAGGTCTGACGCATATTTGCCATTAATATCGCACGTTCCTTGAATCTGTAAACGAAGAGCGGCGAGGTTATTAAACACTTGATTTTTTTTCTCCCTTTTTTGAAGTTGTCTCGCACCAGAACCGGAGAGATGAGGAGCAGCGGCGAGAGCGGCATCATGGTCGATGACAGTGGTTGCTAAGCAACAGGGAACCACGTGAGACCAAACCCCGCTCTCAATTGCAACAGAGGAGCAGTCGGACAAAAGAGGCAGGGAGACAGACAGAGAGGCACGCACCGTCAGACGGCGATCATTAGTCAGAATGTAAATCCGCATCGAACGGAGGCAACTCGGATGAAACCGACCAATCGGAGGCGACGATGTTCCGTCCAAGTTAGACGTGGGAACGGGAAGGATTCACTGGACGAGGATGCCAAGAGAAGCTCCTCTAACAAAGATGGTTTATCGACGACATTAGGTCATGATTTACAGAAAAAACAAACAGCTTACGTTAAGTGAAGCGGAAGAAAGTCTCTGTTTGTGTGCATCCTAAAATGCTAATCAAGAAAGCTCATAAGCTAAAATCCCTTAAACCTCGAGCTCAATCGTGTGCTCACGCGAAGAGGCGCTGAATCGTTTTCGTGAGTGTTTTTGAGTAATCAACTAAAGGATAATGGTGCGAGCAACAACACGCACAAACAGGAGTTTCGCTGTTTTACGGCGTCCCTGAAATAAGTGGATGGAGCGCCGAGTTGATGTAACGAAATGTGATAACGAGGAAACACAAGTTTGAGAGCATGAAGTCAACATAAAAGCAAAACAAAAGCTGAATAGAGTGAATAAAGCAAAAAACAGTTTGATTATCTGATGCTGTGGCAAAAATGACAACACTTGGCACTTTGCTGGCTCTATTTCTGGTTGGAGTTAATAGGAAGTCTGTGTCACAACTCAGGGGAGAGCAGAAAACAACCATCTGCCTGACCCTTCTGAGACTCTCTCTCTGTATGAACTGTGATAAGTTATCAAACATGGGAAACATCCAGCCTCGATTACAACTTTCAACAGCGCAGACAGCACCCAGGAGTCAGCAGAAGAAGGGAGCGAGCAGTGGAGGAAAAGAGAGCGAGAGAGAGAGAGAGAGAGAGAGAGAGAGAGAGAGTAATCACGAGAGGGAGGGCAAAAATTAGCCCTTGCTCAGTCAGCATTTTATCCCCACTTAGGGCCTGTCACCAACGTTGCTCTCACACTATCAGCACTTTTATCAGGTTAGAACTCTGGTCTGAAAACGAACGCCGGCTGTGTTTTTTCAGTGCGTTGTGGAGAACTTGCCGGAGTTTATTTGGGAGTGATTACCTCCTGAGTCCCACGTCCGTCTGTCTGTCTGATGGTTTATCCGGTGGGACTTCAGTTCGCTTTGAGAGGAAAGCTTCTTTTTTTAATAAGGTTTCTGTCTTTGTTGTCGGTTGAGTCTTTTTTCTCTCTTTGAGAAGTTGCATATTTCTCTTCTCTCAAACGTTTCGCAGAGGACAGAGTGCAGTTTCAGAAAGCTGAGTGCTCCTGCGTGAGTTTCTCTTGTATTAAACATCACAAAGAAGAACCACAGCACAGATTTTTCTCCTTTTCTTTTTTTCAAAACACACAAAAAAAACAGGCCGAGTCTCATTTCTTTCGTGGCGAAGGGGGGTAGCTTCAGGCCGCACAACTGAGCGGCGTCAATCATCCATGACAGACCGGTGTTGACTGTCTGTCTGTCAGTGCATTAAAATAAGGAAACAGGCGTTGAGGATGTCTAACCTGAGGCCCGCCCTGCTCTGACTCTGCAGCTCTGCAGCGACAGACGCTGGCTCGTTCGGGGTTGGAGGGGAGATTATTCTACAAATGACCCACTTTGGAGAAGTGTCTGGGATGCTGGAGGCAGAATCAGCTCAAGTTTGGCTATCCATTAGAAATCCCATTGGCCTTATAAGACACAGGGAAAAGGTCAAAGAAAAAGAGGTAAAACCAGATGTATCGCTTTTGTCTCCAAATAAATCAAATGTAATAATTTGTTTGCTTTGGACGTTTGTTTCGCTGGACTTTCAGAGCGACAGCGTCCGGTGATCTATGTGATCCTGGCTCCTTCCCCACTGACTCTCCACCACCTATAGACGCTTTCATTGCTACAAACCACCTAACTTGTCCTCAGGATGAGCGCTATCTCTGTCAGCAGGCTACACTTTCAGGATCCTCCGTGACGGCTTTCCCCCTGCGCTCGGAGAGTCTGCGTTTGATTTCTCAGGCGCAGAGAGGAGCCACGCTGAGGATATACAGTACATCCTCCTCGTACACGCGTCTGCTGAGACAGCCGGCTGCTGCGAGCTCTCAGTCAGGTGAGGCTAATATCAAAGAGGTAACGCGAGCGTGGAGGCTTGAAAGGGAGAGGAAACGGATCCTGTTTGACATACCTGAGAGGAATTTATTTTAAGCTGTGCTGCCCTTTAAACTGGCGTATCACCACTACACCATGCGCCCCTCATATCCAGGCAATTTACTGGGTGGAGAAAAAACTCAACATGCTAAAACGCTTCGGGGTTTCAAGGGCATATTTTGTCTTTCTTGGCTAAAAACAATGTTTCAACCTTTTAGTTTCACCGACTTGATCTTCAAACACTCGAAAGCTTTGACAGGATTACAGGACAAAGATGAACAAACTGGAGGGGATTTCAGAAGCAAACAGTCCGACCAACTAACGCTCAACTTGGGGTGTTTGGAGCATCCGGTGTTTACCTGCTGGGGGCAGAGTGCAGGCCTTGGAGTTGGTGGTGGGCGAGGGGGGGTTCTTCCTGCGCGGGGGACTCCCAGTGATGAGATCAGAGTGGTGAACCCTGGAGACGGTCGGGGACTGGGGGATGCTGGGGAGAGTGCGGGACTTGGCCAGCAGGGGTCTCTGCAGCTTCCTCTCCAGCGACCTGATTGGACGACAAAAAACGATCAATCACAAGTCATTTGATTATTTCTTCGAAATCAGTTTCACCTTTATTTTGTCATTTTGTTCTTTTACATTCTTTACTTGCTGTCTCCGTGCCTTCTCTTTCCTTAACTGCACTATTCAGTCTTGGTCGCAATTTTGTCTCGTCCTTGTCTCGCAGTAACTCTCTCCTCGTTTTGTCTCATTTCACTGTGACATTTTGTTGTGTTGTACTTCAATTTAAGATTCTGTATAATATTTTGTCCTTTACAAGCATTTTTTCGAACATATATTGGTCATAGTGATGCATGAAAACTATTGGAAATGAGTCAAGAGAAAATCAATGAGGAGGTTAAGGAAAGATGACGTTTTCAATCATGTTTTCAAACATTCACTTGGAAAACGTCAATCGGGGTAAAGAAGAGGAGTTTAGCCATCGGAGTGACCTGTTTACAAGCGATTCTATCTCAAATACAAGATTGCCGTACATACACACTGCCACTCTGGGACGCGAGCAGCTCACTGTTAATGAGCAACACGGGAAGCCTCGCCGGTCGATACCGAAATTACTTCCACCTCAGCATAATCAAGCTGAAGGTCGTTGAGAACAGCCGAACAACAGATTAATATTACCGCCGTCGATAGCGCGCGCTCTCCAGCGGGGCACAAATCAATAATCACAATCACAGCATCGGCTTCACAAGTGGCGACCAGCACCAACGTCTTCTCTCTATGTCGTCTTTAAACCGGCTTCTGTAAGTCGGTGTTTGTCTTTTCGAAGTGATGAACTGATATTTTAACTGTGACTACCAAAATATTAGCTCTTCTGCCTTCGTGTTAAAGAGGTGTGCTTCATTAGGGTTGCTGTTTCTTGGAAAAAGACGAAGCTAAAAAGCCAACAGGTGACACAAACATGAAGCCCTGATTCTGAGCTGCAAAAAGTGAAATCATACCGCAACTGATGTGATGAATATTGCATTAATTTATCCCCGAAAATATGTGCGTCTCATGCATAATGGAAATGTAGAAAAGTCAAGCGCACTGAGTCCCCGCAGTGAATCTCTGCCTGACACCAGCTCTGATCAGCCCCATGTGATAAAATTCAGCGAGAGGCGCCCTCGGTTTCTGACATCAGTCAGACCGGTGAAGGTGGAGGACGCCTCCTGACCTGCAGACTCCTGCATGACAAGTTTGGGAGCAGAACACATGATCCCCCGGCTGAAAAGCAGCTGAGGACAGGCAGCGCTGACTTTTTACCCAAAAGCTTCTGACATTTCCAGAGACGGGCTTCAGACGGGGATTTCAACCCAGACGCTTCAGAGAGGAAATGCAAGTTGGCTGATAGTGCATGATATGAGAACGTGTCTGTCCCATTCTGATAGAGTCGAGGAGATTAGTGTCAATTCCAGGCGAAAAAACGTCGTTTAATTCGGTTTTCAAACGCTGTTTTAGCCGTTGATATTAAACTGGTGTACGTGCTCAAATCCACGCCTGCCTGTTTGCTCTCTGAGTGATTTTTCTGGCCCTGACTGGTGATTTCCTTGAGTCTTGTTCTTCATTATTGGATTTTTTTCCCCCCAATGTGTGTTGCACTGATTGACTTTTGAAGGATTGCTGATGCTGACATAGATATATGCATGTACTTTGACCTTAAATTAATACGTTTACAGGCTGAAATAAAGACGCTGCTTTGGCTAAGGTTATCAAAAACATGATATTTTTTAATGGAGCATAAAATAAACAAGCGCAGCATAGTTTCAGTTGCGTACCCCTAAATCTCATGTTTATCTTCTCAATTTTTGGTCTCTATCTTTAAACAACATTGACATTTTAAAATACCGCATCACATTTTTTCCAAACATACAATCAAAAGTGATTGATTCATGATGCAGTTGTTGTCGTGAAAATCTCATAACTCTTGTAATGCGAGTTCACAAATTGCTTTATGAGGATGAAACATCTTCAAACTGATGTAAGCCAAACATCCACAGCCTTTCATCTCCACACAAGAATCACATCTAATCCATTAAGTCCTTGACTTTCCAAAGCAGCTTATTAATCACTATTAGTTCATGATGAAACTGAATGAGGCTGCATCATTCAGTTTTACCCATTAAAACGGCAAATGGCAATATTTTTAATAGACAAAAACATGTTTTAATCAAACATTTCAAACATTTCTATTGGCTCATGGGTGCTCTTGAGTTGAACTCAAAGTGTGACGTCTCCGAGAGAGAAATACTTGAGTTGACTTTCAACTATCCTGGATGTTTTGGCTCAGGATGTGTTTACAGGCTCGGGGGTGCGTCACACCGGGGAGCTATCAGGTGAGGCTCCATGTCAGCAACATCTGCAGGTCTGGGAGGCAAAGCACCGGCGTCTGCCCACCCTCAGCTATTAAACTACCACCTGACGGAAGAGGCGGCTTATATAAGTTGGTAATATTTGACCTGGGATCAGAGAATCCCTGGGTGTGATCGTGAGACTCAGCCATGCCGGACTGGTGTGATGACGATGATGAATATTGCTTTTATGTTGACTGTATACATCCAGGCAGGGCACACAAACACAAACACACTGTGATGCTAATGAAAACAGACAGGTCTCTCACTCCTGAGCGATCCATAGTGACTCGCATGAAAAAGAAATATTTGCCTCAAGCGTGCACACACACACACACACACACACACACACACACACACACACACACACACACACACACACACACACACACAC
>JASSRZ010000086.1:6259989-6288080 GCA_032164315.1 Malacoctenus gilli | reverse complement strand
TGTGTGTGTGTGTGTGTGTGTGTGTGTGTGTGTGTGTGTGTGTGTGTGTGTGTGTGTGTGTGTGTGTGTGTATCAGAATGCGTGTGTTTGCTGCTCTCTGTGATCCCACGCTGCAGTTAATGTTGTGTGAAAGGTGTGGGCTGTGTGCCTCTGCAGGTTCCTGTGCTAAAGAGTTCAGCCTATTGATCGGCCTCTTCTGTCTTTCTCTCTCCATCAGAATTCCCTTCTTTCCCTGCCTCTCTGTCATGATTTGCACAACCCCTCCCGTGACTGCCCATTGATCTGAGAGGCAGCGCGGTCAGACCGGATGGCCCAGCAGGCAAAGTGGTATTTCTAAGCCAAGTCTCTAGGCAGGAAAAGACAGCGGAGGTGAAAAAACACCCCTCAAAAAACGAGATAGATAAATTAGACGAGCACCGAGTCATATAAATGACTCCTAAAGCTTCCACATTGCTCATTTTTGCTGCTGCTAGTTTATATTTCCTTATTAGCTCCACAGTGGGAGGCGTCAACACTTTTGGGAGCCCATTTTGTCACGATAATGGATGAAAGTCCTAAACTGCTGGCCCTCAAAAACATAATCCTGCACATTTGTTGGAGCTGTCAAGAACATTTCTGGAATCGTATCAACGGGAAAGCACATTTTCACAGTTATTCCCAGAACATTAAATCAATTGTAAATGCTTCGGTTTTTTTCCATTTTATGCAACAAAGCAGGGAAATAACAAGCTTTGTCTGCCACAATGTTTACCATAATTACAATCGAGGCAGTGATTATTTCAACAATGCCGAGGCGAAACCATTTGTCTCCCTCTAATATACAAAGATGCTATTAACCATTTCAAATCTATATGTTGTTTTGTTTTCTTTATTAGACTTCCTGATCACTCAGTGGAAAAAAGAGGCAGCTGTCTGCTTCCAAAACAGCAGCCAGAGAGAGAGAGAGAGAGAGAAAGCTGAAGTCAAGCCGACATGCGGAGCAGGAGCTCAGAAGACTGAAGGAGACTGTGGAAGAAAGTGAAAGTTGACTAAAAAAAAAAAAAAGGGACTTTGCAGCAATGGAGCGCAGTGCAAGCCTCTGAGGAGAATTTACCACCATACCGAGGGAAAAACATTGACAGCTTTAGTCTGCATTTGGTCCTAAAATGGTTTTGGCTCTTGAATAAATCATATGCTGCTATTTTTCAGGGCTATTTTCATACAAAAAAACATGTTGGCAATATTCATTTGGGAACACAATGCTTGGCTCGTGAAAGTTGCTTTCACTGAAATAAAAAATGGAAACGAGGATATCTGGGGCTTCTAATTATAAATGCAGACGGGTGACAGAGTGAAAGAAATACCCCGAGTCCGCCGGCTCTTTTACCCTGCGGGGACAGTTTGCTGGCACAGCAGGAGTCCGTCTGAGCTCTTAGAGTAAAAGCGATGCTGCAGATCAATACAAAGTTGTTCTGAGTGATCACCTTTACCCTGTGAGGGAACATTTCTGTCCCGACGGGAGCGCTCTCTTAAAGGAAAACAATGTCACAAATCATTGGGCGCGAGTCGCTGAACGAGCAGAGACGGAGAGTTCGGCCTTCGCAGTCACTGGATTTCAACCCGGATGAACCATCGGGACAATTTTGAGCTGCTGCGCTTCTGAGATCTATTTCTTTCACACAAGCTTTCGTTTTTTTGTTAACTCGCTACATTTTTTACCATTTTGAATTCTCCAAAAAATATTAGAAATAATAAACCGAGGTAATCAAATCCCAAGGATAAAAGTGAAATAAAAAAGCATAGCCAGTTTAGTGTCCCAGTGGTCCAATGGTCCAATCAGACAGAGGGGAATTTCACAAAAGTTCAGATACAGAAACACCAAAGATGGATGAAGGTTTAAAAAGAGCTGCTACATCTGCATGTAGTTTCAGGCCTTTTATGAATAAAATATGGGTTCATGAGTATTTCAACTTGTTGCATCACCACTTTTTATGTATTCTACACTCTGTCCCAACATTTTTGGAATCGGGGTTGTAAACCACACCTGTGCCCGTGATTGTAAAATCAATGTTGACTAATTGCACGGGCGAGCGACACTAAACACTGGCAGATTGCTCGTCTGCCGGCACCTCGATACACCATTGGGCTCGGCAACTCTCATCAGACAAGAGCGGGAAAAAACAGCCTGCGAGAGAAAGTGAGAGAGACGGTTTAAGAAAAGCAGCTTCCTGTAATTACTGTGGCAGCACTCAGCAGCAGCCTCCCCTACTGGGATCAGTCAGACAAGCCCATTCAAAAGAGCCACCGACTGAAGCTAAGTTATTCACAGCAAAATGAACCGCCGTCGGTTTTGGGGGCACGCCGGAGGAATCTTTGACATCCTCATGGAATGATAAGCGACCTGCACACACACAGAACGAAGACCGCCACCGTCTCTATGACTCATCAGCGAGAGGTCCTGCGAAGCCCCCCCCCCAGGATAATGCCTGTCTCCCTCTGTGTGTATGCGAGTGTGTTCCAGCAGTGACGTCTCTGCCCGCATTTCTGCTGTGAAAAAAGTCGTCACCTGCTCCAGCTCTGCTCTCTCCTTCCCTGTGTCACTTCATCTATGAACTCTGCGCTCCTCCTCTTCCCGCCGTCTATTTTAGTCGTTCCCGTCACTTCTTCAGCACCTCTTCCATCACAATCATATATCATTTTGTTCACATTTTTTAACAGAGGAAATATAATGTACCAAAATACAGGAAGGTTAAATAATAGCGTCAGCGACAGAGAAAGTTTTGGTGACTCACATGACTTCTGAACTCCATGTTTTTGTGTCGAAAAACATTTTGACTCGAGCAGCAAGAAGTAACACTTAAAGTGGAGTGCTGTGGTCAGAAATCACACACACGCCCAACAGATGACAGACAGTGAGTTTTGGTTTGTCACCGCAGAAAAAGTTTGGTTTGCATTCTTCAGCATCTCTTCAAAATGAAACGTAAATCGCAGACTGAATACAATCACGCTCCAAGAATAATTTGACACTGCACAATAGCACAAAGCTTTCCTGGCCCTCTGACAGCACATCATCCAGCTGGCTTTAAAAAAGCTGGTAGTTAAATCCTGGAAACATATTTCTAACCTCCATTTCTCAGCATACATGTTGTATAAACAAATCAAATGTAAGCTTCGGTTCTGTTCAGTTTCGTGACAATGTTTAGAAAAGCTTATAGTTTTGATACAAATGGTGTGTGTGGATTCTGTCGAGAAATTAAGAAAGTAAACACAGGAATAAAGTCCACGTTTACTTGTAGCTCAGTGACATGAGTGTTCTTTGGTATTTCGAATATCTGTATTGGTTCACTCATTGGTGGAGTTTATCGTGCAATTACAGTCGCCAAACAGTGACAGTTTGTTTTTCTCTTTTCGCTCGAAATCCCCCAAAAATTCAGAAAACTGCAAGTTTGTTGATGTCTTACCATAATGTGACATATCAAGCCCGCTGTGTGTACAAACACAGAAATAAATGATCTCAGCTCATTGGAGTGTTGATATTTTTTACCAAGTAAAAGATCTGGGATTTCCCAAACTCTGTGTATTTTTCTCTCTCTCTCTCTATTTTTCTCTGCAGAGTGTCTGGGCTGTGTTTTTGTGTCAGGGTTACTTGAGCAGCACATTTAGCAGCAGCTGCAGCGAGTGCTCCGTCTGCTCGGAGGTGTTCAAGGACATTTGTGAATGTCAGTTGCGGGAAAAGCACACAGCCTCGTTTGAAAGGACTCTGCTTATGAGAGTAAAACACAGTGAATGACTGCGCATTTAAAGTAGTGCTTTGGGTTGCCAGATTTGGAGTTGATATCCAGCAGAAAAAAAACCACTGAAACTGTGTCACACTTTCTTTTAGAAAAGCGACAAATTAGACCCCCTTAGGCATAAGAAGAGTAATGATGGTGGGTCAATTCAACTTCAAAATTTGTATCTCAGAAGCGACTGTTTGTCGGGGTCAAATGAGGTCAAGGAAAACTTCAGGGTACGCATCAGAGCACATATATGTACTGCAGTGGAAAGTCACTCTTTCCCTGTTTTCATCACACATACATGAAGTTGTTGCTTTGTGTTGAAGCAGAGATCGTAAAAAGCCATTTATGGAAACAGGAGGCTCAGATGGACTGAGCGAGGAAAGAAAAGGAAAGGGGAAGTCAGCCCCCCTTTGGTGGCTTCCTGTTTCCAGCTGTGGTTTCCCACCTGATCCCCAGTGATTATGGAGCTCATCGATTCTTCTTCGGGGGATTCACTGAGGTGCTCAGGTGTAGTTTACACGCACACGCACTCACAGGAGCTTTGCAGCAGCGAGCGAGTGTAAAAGACGTAACATGTTGAAGCCACTGAGCTCCCTTTGAACACACTGGATTTCGGTGCAGGTCAGAGTCGCTCTCTGACAGCAATACAGAGAATTGCGTCAGATTTCAAAGACCTTCACTGTACCAAGTAATGTAGCAACACAGACTGGGACCCTCGAAGCACTGACTTTCATTTTTGCTCACTTAAAACGTGTAACAGATGGAAACAAGAAAGTTCAAGCAGCTGTAGCAGACGCTACACAACACAACACAACTTGGTTCATTAAATCCACAGATAGCATCAGAAAGACTCCACAAGGGTTGTGAAACAGACACTGAAATCTGTTTATAATGTTTTTTGGGACAGAAATGAACCACAAGGTGGCGATGAAGCATCCTGCTACTGCTCGGCTATTGTGCTCGGCTTACTCCATATTGAGCATGTCACCACCGTCCTTGCCCCTTAAACACATAAATAGTCTTGCCTCGCACATACACCCACATGAGCACACATCCTGTTTAAATGGATGGTGACCACTGATTCTGTTTTTGGTCATGTGTGATGTCGAGCTGACCGCCCTCCGTGATTCATTATGCGACAGTTCATTAAGATTGGAACTGTGCAGGGTGTCATTCATCATTGTCGTCATTGTCCTGGGAGTGATTAGGCTGCTGCTGCAGTTCCATCTATTTCTGTGGCATGTGCGTGTGTGCGTGCGTGTGCATGTGTGCGTGTCTGAGTGGACGGTTCAATGGGAGACGAGAGCTCCTCCTGTGATGGCCACACCATCACACAATCACAATTACTTGTATAAGAGAGTCGTGCTTTCAAAGCGCTGCTTCATCAGATGCTCGTTAAGTGAACACACTCGTTGAACAAGACAACAGAAAGGGAGAGAATGCCAAAAACAGAGATCAAGGTTGTACGAGTCTGTAAGCGTGCGCACATGTGAGTGTTTGCACAAGAGTTTGACAGCACGTCGAGATCGTGTCTTTCCAAAGACACAGACATGAGACCTTCCAGCTATGTTGTTCGCACAGCCTTGGAGAATCGGAGACTGTCAGTCACTCAGGAAGGCTGCGGCGCACGAACACATTCCCTGAGAGGCAGCGATAATCCGCCTTCCCACTCCAAATGCACGCAGCAGACTTCCACTCAGCGTGAGGGCAAAGTGACGTGCGCGGCACAAACAGGCACCTCAAGGATTTAACTGTGATCAGTGACGGAAATATTGTTTTATAAGTAGCACGTCATTGGGATGATGCTACTTTGACTACCACCAAAGAATAAAACAACTGTCGCAAATACTTGCATCAGACCAGGTGTTGTATGGTCTTATTTCAATGTGAAAAAATGTGGTTAGAAAGTTTTAATCATTCTTTGTTTGAATTAAACTAAATACTAACAGAACTGAATTGAAACAAAGCACAAAACATGACATCTCAACAGTCAGGAAAACTGCAAACAGTCCCTGGATCGGGCCCAAAATGAGAGACACTCAAACCTTAATGTTTAGGACAAATCCCAGCGGGTTCATTGTTACAACACCTGCTACACGTGTCATAACACGACAGGTTGTGTCATCGGATACAAAGCACTCAAGAACGATTCCCTCAGGAAAGTGGTCGCATAAAAGAAGCTCCACAGCTTTTTGTTGGAAAGAAATCATCCGGTTAGACTTCAAATCACAGTGGAAAAATGTATTATAGCTAAATTCAGATGTTACAAATACTGACTATTAATTGAGGTTATAAATGCAAACTAAACACATGAACATGCATTTCCCTGGAAAAGTGGTGAAGCAGAAACTGTCAAACTCATATGAAACATTCCTTCAATCTTTCACTCTGAATTCGGCTCCATACTTTGTGATAGTAATGGTTGTGACGCCCTCTATTGGACAAGCGCCTCAACCCACTTCACCACAAATACGAGCTGTTCTCATTATTATGCTCGGCCTTATCTTATCAGGACTGAGTCAACAGAAGAGTAATTGGAATGCACTGAGTGTCAAACAATTACTGATTCCGAGCGTTTTGGGCTTTGTCTGAAAATGACAAACTCTATTACAACAGTGGTGATTATTCTCAGTAATGTGTGTATTTAACTGTGTGTGTGTGTGTTTGTGCGCACGTGTGCGTGTACAGACAAAGACAGAGGTATCTGTTGCTCGAGACGAGTGGATGTAAGACAAAACTAAATATTGTGTTTGCACATTTGTGTGTGTACAACAACAAGAAAGTGTTTGGTCAAATATACATTGTTTGTCGTGTGCAACCACATCAAACATACACGCACAACTAACAAGACTTTTTATGCTCACGCAGAGACATGAACATGCACAATCACGGAGACAATAATGAAGGACACCACAGTTTGTTTCACAGGAGGGAACATACAAGTGTGTCACCCATGTGCTAGCTCAAGTGTGCGTGTGTGTGTGCACACACTGGAGGGGTGCGTTTATAGTCCCCTTTTCTCTGTCGATATGACTCACCAGTGAGTCACAGGCCAAAAGGAAGCGTGAAGTTGCGCAAGTCAGACGCACGTCTGTCACTCTTCAGGTTGGCGAGGTGCAGCGGCAGGTCAGTGACGTAACCCACTCGTTAAGGGAAAGCTAGTCATGTTGGCATGAGAGCCAGAGGTGACGGAAAAGGAAGCCGGTGATTCAACGATCGCCGATGTGTCACTGGCAGCAGGAGCCTCGATGAAGGCCGGCAACGATGGCTTCTCTCAACAGGTTGGGGTGCAGCGAGTCGAGTGGGAGGGGAAGCGTGTAGGCACGCATCCTCTTCTCGACGACGCCACAGGTATGAATTAAACATGCCGCATATACGCTGCTGAAAGAGGTGTCTAATGAAATGCCATGGAGTGTGTGATTCACACACACACATGCCTAAATGCACAGTCACGCACACACACCGAGACACACTGGAACCTGGAACTTACTGTATGTGGCCGCAGCCCAGAAAAGAACAGAATGCCAATCTTTTACTCTACGGAACGTCCTGAGAGAGGGAACAACAAAAGAGCGGCGAAGATATGACTCCCCGAGCCCTTATCACAGCGTGTCCAACTACTGCAACACCGACAAAAATGGGGGAACGGATGAATCAGCACAGGAAGATACAATGTGGTGAAAGAATCAGAGCAGGCGACTGGGGGGTCAACAACAGCCGATGCAGATTTAAACATGTGCAGATGGAGGGAGGGATGGATAGATGGATGGATGGTGGCATCGAGCTGAAAAGCTTGTTCACAAAGAGGCCCGAAGGTATGCAGGGTGAGATAAATCAACAGCAACACCCCCCCCCCCGCCCCCCAGCCACCCCTCTACCCCCCCATCATCCAGACCGTCTGGTTACTGCTCCTCCGTGCCATCATTCCCAGGCTTCTTCTACTCCCTGTTGACTCGTTGCTCAATCGGGAGACATTGGCGGGAATGTTTGTGTCTGTGCGCTGCAGATTGGATGTGTAATTGTGTGCCGCCATGGGATTCTAAGAGCAACGGCTCCCAGGCGTATTCCTGATTACATGTGAGGTTTCTCCCGATATTCTTGCCTCCGTTGCTTCTCTTAGTGTGTCAGAATGTGTCTGTAACCTTCACTTCCACTCAAACTCCATTCATTAAATCAGACTGTGGCTGCATGATAATGAATATGAGCCACGTTTTTCTTTTCTATAAATAGAAAACAGGGTTTGAAGATGCCCAGGCACGTTAGGCTTTAAACCTTCGAGCACCTTATCAACCTCTTGACTAAACGTCCTTGGTGAAACTGGAAAGCTTCTCTGCAGATGTTAAAAGCCACAAACAAAAAGGCCTGATTTTGTTCTATGAAAATGCAAGACCCCCCCACCCCCCCGAAAAGGCTGTCATCTCAGTTCACTTTGACACAGAACAGCAAATCCCATTTTCATTGTATTTAAAATGTTCTCAACTCAAATGGGCTTTTTGACAAGTGAGATAACGCCGCGGTGTAGTCATGTCGTTTTCACTGTACAGCTCAGACATTTCCCCCGTCTCAATGCCACGCACACAGCTGAAGCGTGGGCAAACAACAGTTCCAGGAAGCCCTCAAAATAGAGGCAGGATGTTCATTGAATAAACACAATAAAACGCATTAACCAGCCGTGAAAACCAAATGTCAGACGGAGATAAATAAAGACGTAATCTCGCTTCTCTTACTCTATGAGCTGATCCATTCCAGCACCCCGGGGCTCCAGCGGGACCCCAGGTTCAGGTTGGGGGTGCTCCTCTTCCACGTTGTCCTTCTCGTCCGTTTTCAGCTGGGAACATACAGACACATATATGTTACCCAGACAGACCTCGGCACATACATCAAGCTGTGCAAGGGGCGACAGTGCTTTTTCTTTCCATACGGCTTTTGTGAGTCATCGGTTGCTGTCGCCCTCTTTAAACATTTCTCAAGCTGTGTCGGATCTTTAGGTGTTGAGTTTCAAAGTGTTCCTCTTGCTGTGATTTATGACGGTAAAGACCCAGGTGGGATCTGATTCTGCTGTAAAGGTTCTCTACACGGTGTCTCATCAGTTTCCTGCATAACAGCGATCATACTCTCATTCAACAGTGACACCAATGCGAGCAACTTGAATTATGATAATTGCGTTGATTATTTATTTGTTTTGAATATTAATCGAGAGCTTATCATTACAAAACTGGCAGAAATCTTGAAATATACTCACTTTAGAGGAGAAACTAAAAAAAAGAAACTTGTCGGAATAGGCAGAAAGACGAGTAATATCACTACTAGTTTAAGTAAGTATGTACTGTCAATTGAGGTATCTGACACATCATCTCCTTCACATGCAGCTTATTTCAATAACACTGACCTATTTCTCACTCAGAGATGCATCATGAGTCTAATTAATGTTATTCATGGTAATGTGGGGTAATTATGCAGAGTGCTAGCACCTGGATAAACTGTATATGGGTGGTAACACCTCTATTGCCCCGAGCCTGCATGTTAATTAAGCAGAACATCTGGTGGGAAGAAAAACATACTGTCAAGTCGGACCGACAGGGACGCTGCCCCTGATGTGGAGCGCTGGATGTTTTCTGGAAGGGGGGGGGGGGGGCTGGAGTCAAATTTAGGATGCGCATTATCTCGCTGTGCCAAGATCAGCTCCAGTCAAAATTTATGAGCAGCCAGTCCCAGCATATTTGCTGATCGGATGGAAAAACAATTCCTGGCAAAGCGCAGACAGCGGATGTTGATAGCGAGTGCTGCGCTGTGCCGTCAGAAAGTACTGATCTTACACATTTCTGCATCTACTTTACATTGAAGTCCTGACAGATAGGAGCGCCTGAATCACTTATCAATTACCAACGTTCAGTTTCATACTTGTAAATGCATTCCATGAAAAAAAATGCAACTTTGTTCACATGTTCAGACATTTCATCAATTATCGAAGAAAATTCACTAAAGGTGGCCTTGAATATGGACTTGTGAGTGCAAAAACATGAAGCCATCAATTGAGTATGAATGACCTTGGACTCTCTGTGCTGAGTTCAGCCTTGTCTGCTAAATCAGCCGATACAGTGTTTGTAACTTTGTCCCTGAATGACACTCTGTGGGTAACACATTGGGAACCAAACAGTTCTACAGCTGCAAAAAGAGAGAGAATGGCCCCAAAATTGAACATTTTCTTGTTTTTCATTGGCAGATTTTACTGGACCTGATTGTTTCATCGTGCTTGTGTGTAATTGCACCCTAAGGGATGCACTTTTCAATTTTGTGGTACATTTACATAATATGAGAGTCATACAGTAAATCATTTCGTTTTTGAACCACCTGTTGTTACTCGGAAGCCAAAAGTGCTTTAAACAGCCATATAAAAGATAATGATGAAAAACAGACAAGAAGCAACAATTCAGAGCATTCCTCGTGCCTCATTTGGGTTTTATTCTCACCTCTGTATATTATATCTGCCTTCTCTCTCCTTCCACCAGTCATCCACCTAGTCATGCATACTAATGTCAGCTGTAACTTGGAGCAGTGGCCAGCCGAAGCCTGCCTGTCCCATCAAACATGCATAAGAAACAGATGTATCTTTGATGTAGGCTTGTTCATGTTGCCCCTTGTGCATGAGTCTGTGAACGAGCATGTACGCGCGCGCGTGTGTGTGTGTGTGTGTGTGAGTGTGTGTGTGTGCGTGCGTGCGTGTGTGTGTGAACTACAGAGAGTGAGTGTGTGTGTGTGTGTGTGTGTGTGTGTGTGTGTGTCCGTGTGTGTGTTCTCTCAGGCCCTGCGGGTATAAGGGCGGCTGGGGAGATGCGGCTGCATGCCTCGACACACAAGAAGAGAGGGAGGGCTGCCATAGATACTAGAAATGACAAATAATCAATGAGGCCATATGTTGCCATACATTATCTTGTCATGCATAATTCACATGACTGGGAGCGAATTTGTAACTGTGATGTATTGCTGTGGCGTTTAAAACGCGTTGCACTGTGAAGTTTATTTACAGGAGTTATTTATGGCAATTGAAGTTTTCCTGTCTGCTGTTTATAAAGATGACTATCACAGCTTTCTAACACATTTCAGACTAATGATAAATGGGTATAAATATCCTATGTGGTGCTGTGATGCACATTAATTTCAAAGAGAAACAACTGAAGCCACTTTTTCACAGCCTGTCTTCATCTTTCCAATTTACAGCAACAGTAAGACAGACGCTGCATGTTAAGTACACACATCACACGAACTCGACTGCAACTCTACCCGGTGGTGTGATTTAGTTTGATATATTATTGAACACAATTAATAAAACAGTATCCAAGCATGTTTTTGTTTGTTCTTTTTGAATGTATTTTAAAATAAAACTGTAACTGGCATTTCTAATATTGGATTCATAGTTTTATTTCTCAGAGAGCCAAAAGATAAGAAGCATTTAACCTTTTAAAATGCATGAAAGAAGGGCGCTGTGTAAATCCAGGTTGTTGTTTGATCATTTAAACCAGGACGAGCACAGGTGATGACTGAGGGGGGTTTAGTCATCAGCTGCCAGGGGTGTTTTTTTTGTTTTAAGTGTCTGTAGCTAGTCTGGGTACAGGAGGTACCCACCTGATAACCCTCGTGACACCCATGCAGACTCCTGAGCTCTAGTTTTCATGCCTTCACATCAGTATGGACAGAACTGTGTGGACTGTCAGTAACAACACGGGATGTTTAAATATTTTGCTGACACGGCACTCAACATGAAGCCGGGCACCGTTCCACAGGCCTGTCATCTTTTAGGACCTGGAGTGGAGAAAACTTCCCTTGCTGTAAACAACTGTAGCCATGAGTCATCAGAGAACTCATCCTGCTTGTCACAGGCTCCATTCATGCAGCAGCTCCTGCTTCACTCTGTCTCCATGTGTGGTACAAACAACTACTGCAGGAACATAAATATAGTAAGTAAGCGACCTTGTCTTGTCCTCACATGAGACCATGACCCCTATAAGATGACCCTTATCCCCTTTTCCAACCATGTCCACCCACGTGCACACGTACAGTGACGTACCTCTTTGTGTGTCCCTCGTGCAACTGTCAGGCCCCGTCCACCCACACACATCTTTTTCCTTTTTCCCCCAAGACAATTGTGTAGCTCACTCTCTATTGTGGAAGTCGGTCATTTCCACATGTGTGCTGGCCATAAAGCAGCAAAGAGCCGACTAAAAGCATCCCTTTCCTGACTAGCGGGGTCACAATTTTATCTCACATAAACACAGGACACACCTTATGGTGCGTTCACGAAGATGGGAACTCGGAAAGTTACCAACTGGGAAGGTATTTGTTTCCAGTCAAGAGTGCTCGAAAAAGTAAACATTTGCGAGAGGAATTGGTCGCTATTCTCAGTAGCTATAAGACTGCTCCAATAAATGTTCATCTTGTAGGTTTTATTTATTAAGTAACAACAAAAACGTGGAGGTGGCTCAAAAGGGTTTAAAAAGGTAACAAAATAACAGCAATTTGAGTTTAACAATAAAAGATCAAGGGTTTGAAATGGTTTGAATAGGTAGCAAAATAACAGAAATTTGAGATTAATGGAAAAAAGATCAAGAAATAATAAATAAATTAGGAAAAAAGTTAAATGGCTCATCTGACTCCTCTCCTATGTGGCGTCGCATTAGCTTCACTGGAGCTCATTTGCACTTCCTACTTTGACAGCGTTTAGACTTGTCTTTTCCCACTTTGACTTGGGATGTTTCCCACTTCCGAGCTACTCATGAACGCATCACTAGCCCGGACACCCCTACCTCCCAAACTGCCCCCTTCTCTTATGCACCCAAGCAGGATACAGTGACCAAAAGTTGGTAGTGCTGCAGATTAGTCTTGAAACTTTTACTGTGGAGAAAGACGAGGAGCGGCAGAATATTTGTTCGAGACTTTCCGTGAACTTTGACGAGTAGTTTTGGCTCTCCGGGAGAGTCTCGAGGCAGAGCTGAGGACTGACGCTGGTGTCTTTTGTGTCTCTCAGCGTGCCTCGCGCTGGGTTTCCCGAGCATTGTCATGACAACAGTGTGTACGCACCGACACTGGCCTTTGAAAACAATACACCCACCAAAAGTAAACTGGCTAGCAAGTTTCCTGAAAAACTTCAGCGTTGAAAAGCGCAGATATAGTCACTGTAACTTTACTTTGGAGAAACAAGTGCAAAAGTATACAAAAGGGCGCTATTAAAATGCTTTCATACCTTCCACGCGAGTAGATATTCCTCTCCTTTAAGGGTATTCCAAGTTTGAGATATAGCAACCTGCCGTCAACTCGCTCCTTGACTTCAGAGGTCCAACGTAAACGAAAAAAAGTTTCTCTAAACACTTGCACGTATCCTGGAGGCTCTGAGAGCCAGAGCACGAGCGAGCATGAGCGAAACGACGTCCAGCGGTGGTTGCCTCTCTCTCTCCGCCCAGACTCACCCTCAGCTCCGCTGGCTGTTTCTTTCAGAGGATGCTTTGCTCCGCCTTGTTCAACCCCACACAGATAAATCACTGTGATTTTCAAAGAGATTTCAAGTTCTCCCGTGGGTTGACAGCCTGTCTGTCCTCCCCTGTGATTTTCAAACGCGTTGCAGAGAATTATATCGTCTTTACTTTCTGAGCCTCTATTAAATGGCTCCAATGGTGTAATTCCCATGTCATCACTCAAACACTGGATTTCAAACTGTTAAATCCCCTAATTGTAACCTTGCTTTATTTTTTTTCTCCAAATCACACAGTGCCTAGTTAAAGGCAATTGTGATGATTGATTTCGGACACGGCAATTATCTTAATGAGACTGTAAAGGGTTTTATACTCGGCCATGCAATTTCATTACCAAACCCGCTGAAATTGGCCTAATCCTCTGAACCTTCTCAGTTCAAACAACCTGGGTGACACCGGCATTAGGGGAGGTAATCCAGACCCCCTCAATGTTTCACATGCTACTCTTTATCCTAAAGAAATTTCTTTTTTCAAGAAAACAGCATACTCCTCAGTTTACTCATCAAGACTATAGTGAAGTACGTGGTCGGGATTCAATAGAAATAAAAGGTTCTTTGGAACCCTGTTTATCTGATAAAACCTCTCTGTTTCTGAGTGTGTAGCATCTTACTATCTTGAGGGTCAAAACGAAACATCAAGACAAAACAATCCCAACTCCATGATGTCATTCTGCAAGACATCAGGACAGACAAAGTGTAAACAGCAGATTGCTCAAAAGGGAAAAGCCCGACAGCCATATCACTCCTCCCATCGTGCTGCAAAAAAGGGGCTGCATTAGTCAGGTAATGGGATTTTTTAGAATGACATGTAGGTGGATTTGCTCCAGTTCACATCATTTCGAGCTGTGTTTTTGTCAAAGTGACAAGGCACACGCTCTTTGCAGTACATAGTCTGACAGAGACCTGGTAATATTTTATACGGATAACCACTGTAAGTATGTCCAAATAAGCTCCCAAAGGTTATGGCACTCGTGTATGTCATGAGTTTTTAAAAATGAAATCTTTTTCATGAATAGATTCAACAGCCATACAATCGTCAAACCACAAGATGGTGGTATAATGCTATGACCTGGGCTGTTCGCAGGCGGTCAACCTGTATTTACCCCAGCCGTCTGCCTTAAAAATATTCCAAATCGGGATGTTTTTCAACGGGGATTCATCGATAAATGAGATGAACAATTGCAAATGAATTCGAGGATCGAAAAGATTTTTTTCGAAGATTCAGAACAAATTACAAATCGGAAGATTCCTCTAAGGTTCAATTGGGGCTTTTATTTTTCATACGGAAGACCTCATTTGATGACTTGATAAATTGAGAGCCAAAACTGTGACAAAAATACCGACTTTTCCTTCCAACATGTGATTTATTTACGTTTGCCGAGTGTGACGACAAACATACCCGGATATCCTTGTTAAAACTTCGCCTTGCACACTGGGTAATGAAGTCGTTTGGTTTGGAATTCTCCAACGAATTTTACGTTGGGTTCTTGCGTCATACGCAGACGTTGCGCTGCGGATACGTCGCCGTCGTACGTGCGCTCTCTGTTTGCTCCTTGGAGATTCCCCTTCCTTCCTGGGCTGTTTGAGGTAAACCTACGCGGTCGCATCAGTATCATTAATACCTGACGGAGTGTGAGCGGTCGGAACATTTACCGGTTGGACACAAATGTCCCCAATATGCGACGGCAGCGGACGTCGCCGAGCTGAAGCCTCGGAGAGGTTTCGGAGGACCAAAAGTGAAACCCGGGGAGAACTTATCGTTTCTATGGCTGTGAAAAGTTAACCCGGAGCCGACCGAAAAACAGGAATATCCCCTCTTCCCCCGAACCGAGGTAAGAATCACCAGTTTGCGAGGGCACTTCACGAAGTGTCGCGCGGCCGAGCCGGCCGGTAATGTCGACCGAAGGACTGAATGAGTGTCTTTGTTTACAAGGTTCCTGGTGTCCTCGTCTCAATGGGATTGTTCCGAGTACTCATCTGTCCCCCACTGTAGCTAATGTTCGTGTCAGTGACAGGGCGCACAGGCTTACCGTTTGTCCACAAATAGATTGATTATGTGACTGTGTCTCGTGTATTTGACTGTGATTTCGCATAAGAGCTCCGGGGTTGGTTTCACGCCTGCTGCTGTAATAAACAGTGAGGCACACAGTATCATCAACAGCGTGGCAGCTCCTCGCTGGCTGGCTCTGTTTATGACAGCGTGGAGGGTCCACGGCTCGTTAAAGATTAACCAGCATCCAGATATATAATAATTACACAATGACTTGTTCTCAACCACCTCAGTTAGGTAGCTGGTATGTGACCTCTGACCTCAATTCAGGCTAATCTGGGTTTATTGTGCTACCAGTCTCAATATCTGATAGAGATGAATGTTTCAGTGGAATTAAGTAATAACAGCGATTATGTGGTAGGCGATGTAATCATTTGTGCTCTGCCTCGACAGTGTCCACTGGGACGGGAGAAATAAAAGCGCTTGTGACAGTCAGGACATTTGGGGTGGTGTTGAGATGACAACTTACAATGTACCGTGAAATCAGCTCACATCCTCCCGTCCCCCTTCGTCCCCCCTCGGTGTGTCCCTGGAGGACAGAAATGAAATCCAATCTCTCTCTCTCTCTCCCTTGCTCTCTGGCACTGACTGAGTCAGCTGCTGCCGTCTGTGGGTGCTGATTCGTACAGGGACAGGTGGTGCTTGGACAGGTGCACCCTGAACAAAAGGGTGCAGTCCCATAAGTTTGCTCTCTGGTTAGCTCACTCTCTTGGCCCAAGGACCTGCATTAAACGCACTGTCTCAGCGCTACAGAGTGTGTTGGCTGTGGTCATACTGGTATTTTTGCATTTCTCCTCATTGTCAGTGAGTCAAATGCAACAAAAAGAGGCTAAAAGTCAAGTAAACCGGTGTTTAAGTTGTTTTGCACGTATGTTCTCTGAGTCATTCAAGAGTATATGACATTGCATAAGTCTGCACAGTCTCAGCAGCCATGTTACAGTCTGAAGGCTACATTGTTCCCGGAATAGTGAGCACAGATTACTAAACAAACCTGTTTCCGACTCAACGCGCATGAATCAAGATACTGGTTAAACAGACAAATGACACTATATGGGGAATTCTTCGATGACTAATTTACAACCCTCGGTCCGTCAGTGTGATACACAGAAAAACATGTCGCAGGCTTCTTGAGGTGTGGGTGTGCCGTTGGACTACATTTCCGTGTATTTGCTGGTGAACGCTGAGTTCAACGCTCGGATGGGAGATTGGGAATGAGGTCAGCGAAGTTACATGAAGTGGAAGGGAGGAGAGGGAAAGTTTGAAGGCTTATCTCAGTAATGTGCAGGGACAGTTGAGCAATGATGAGTGTTGCAGTCACCACTGTCTTCTACTTAACCCTTCACTGCCTCCTCTGGCAGTCACCAATGAAAGCAGTGTTAGGCTTCCTCTCCAGGGTGCAATAAAAACAGAAAAAGTCATCTTGTTTATTCACGTAATGTTAATTGTTTTACATGCTTTTATCATAGTATTCTGGAATAAATGTACCTCACAGGGCCCAGGCTGCTTGAGAATTCAGTCACAGGCTTTTTTACTGTGGTGTTCTGTTCACATTAATGAGTGAGACCTCTCCAAGCTGGGACTCTATTGAGGTTTATTTAAATCTCTTGAACGCAGCCTTCCAGCTTTTCCCTGCTCGCCGGGCCAGTGCGCCTGCGCTCTGCTGACACTCCAGTAATCCGCTGGAGGAGATTGCATCCTCGTCCACTGCGCTCAGGCGAGCCAGAGTGGCAGAATTAAAAGACGGGGGGGCGGAAAATATGTACACCGGGAGAACGGGAGCTTTGAGCGGGGCCGTGGCAGACCGGGCGGTCCGGCATGACGCGGGCTCTCTGCTTTGAGCGGTCTCGCATCCAGGGCGACAACGGGACCCGAGCGAGGATGTCTCCCAACGCAAGACAACAAGGCTCCGCGTCTACACGCCAAACGCTGGGAATATGAGATGCACGCAGGCACGAAGGGAGCCGGCGGAAGATGGTGAAATGTGCCAGCGAGGGGCTCCTTAGGTGAAACCTTCTCGGCTATTCTCCAGCCCGAGTGTCGCCTCCTGCGCGGCTCTCCTCCTGGCCTCTGTGTGGACGTTATATCGCAACATTTCACTGCTTCGTGGTGCTGTTGAGGACCGACGTCGGAAGCCCACATGTTCGGGTGTTATCAGTGACTAATTATCACGTAACGCGGGCTGGACGTGGGCTGTGATTTCGGGACCCCTGTGATCCAGGATCAGCGCACAGGAGCCGGAGCAAACCGGGAAACACCCGCCGTGCCGTGACTTTTTGCCTTCGCGGGGGCTTACACAAAAGTCTCCCCCCTACTCGTTGAGATGCAGGAGAATGCGGTGTGTCGTCGCTGACAGCGCCGCCGCGATGATCCCCGCTGCCCTCAGCTGCTTCGCCTGTGCAGACTTGCTCCGACAGGCGGGCGAGTCCGCATAAATCCAGGCGCAAGTTGGCCAACTCGAGCGTCCACCGGCCTCGGCGCCGGGATCAGACAGACACCGAGCTGTGTCTGTCACACAACGGAAACCGGGATCAGCTCCGGCAGATAACTGCAGCCGGGAACGGAACAGTCCTCTCGGGTGTTTTTCCTCGGATGTTATTAAGGAGCTGGGAGGGAGTTGTAAACACCGAGGCGCTGATGTTGAAGTTAAAGGACCTTTGAAAAGTCACCTCAGTGTCCGGGTCTCCAGGTGATGTGCTGCTGTCTCCGATTGTGGGAACGGATCGTTGTGGTTTTTTCCAAAGCGTGGAGAAGGCTTTCTGACAGGACCTTTCATCCGGGGGGACAAATGCAGCTGGGCTGTGTTGCTGGTTGACCTCCACAACAGCTGTTAGTTCGCCTGGATGTCTGAAAGAGGAGACTTGGATATTAGCATAGTTGCAGTTTTGCCAACACCCCTCCCTTGAAATGCAATGCATGGAAATCCTCCAGTGCTCATGTTGTAAATAACTGTGGACATATTTTCAGTGACTTTTATCCCAGAAATCTCCCACTCACGCTGTCAGCCTGTTTCCTGTTTGGATCCTAATGTTGCAATCGAATCTGGGATGGGCTTTCCTTGAACCTGAACATATTCCAGAGGTGGACTGTTTGGCCGCCGTCGCGATGTTGGGAGACAGCGGATGTATTTGCGTACATGACTCGTCCTGCTTTTTGCTGAGCATGTGCAAGAGAAAGAGGAACCGGGCATGAGGCTGCACAGGCTCAGGGGATGTGTCAGAGGGAAAGCACAAGGAAGCCAGAGTGTGACAGTGGAAGACGTGATGCAGAGCGGTCCAGCCCTAAAGTCGGCACGAGAGAGAATTACAAACATTTGTTCTGCGAAATTCGTGTTTTCCTCCCTGTGAGACCGGCTGCTTCACTGGAATCAAATTACTGTTTGAATTGGGGACTTCTGGCACGCCACAGTGGGACATCCAGCCCAGATCTGCATACTTGGCCAGCTGTAAGTTACGCTCCTAAGTTTTCGCTCCCTCATTCTTGATTCCCCGTGTTTTGTTGGTACTTTTCACCCCTCCCAGTTCGCCCTCCATGAAGCTCAGAGTTGTCAACGGGAAGTTTACAGCCAAGAGAAACACATGATGAGGGTTGTTGCTGAGGCCCAGGCAGCCTCGTTGCTCTGAAGCGGTGGTGTCTCAGTGTGCCTGCGTGAGCACAACAGTGGATTCCTTGTCGAGTTTTGCGCTTGTGGGAAAAACAACGACACAAACAAATCTCCTCATCGGAGAGCTTTCAAAGACTCATTTTTCTCTCGCTGTGGTGATGGGGAGCTCAGCCTCGTCCCTCACCGCCGAGACCGAGTCGGACCATGGCTTTCGCAGCACCCCCTACCCATCGTCACCCCCTGTGGGCTGGCTCAGGAACAGCCACAGCAGCCCGGTGTGGGGCACGACCTTCATCACGCGGCAGCAGCAGCACCCACTGCCTCACCGGGAGCGCAGGTAAGAGCCAGCGCCGTTTGACCGCCAGCTGCCAACACATCCAACAGTTGAGTGCACCCGGGCCCGGTTTGGCCTGGCTGGGGAAGTGTCGCGTTACACACGAGCGCTGCCATGAGTGCAGCACACGATCCAGCACCGTTTTGTGCAGGTATTTGTCTTCAGCCCGGCTGTTGGGATGATGCGCACGTCTCGTTGTAAAGTGACACCCTTTATCTGCGTTGTTCATTTCAGAAACTTGCTGCCTCTCCTGTCAGAGACTTTTTGAAATGCTTGCTGAGGATTCAGTAACCTCACAGCTATGGATCAAATCCACCGTTTCATCAAAGCTTATCTAATCAAAGCCTCCATTTTGATGGGGTTTTTTTCCTATGATGCACCCAAAATCTGGCTAAGCCGGATTTGTAATTCAAAATCCCACCTCCTCTTGGCTCAACAGTACAGTATGTGCTACAACTTAGGCAGCGCTGAGTGGATTGCCTGGACAGATAGACCGCCCTGACCTCTGCCAGCGCAATGAAAACCTGCCCAAGGGCAATTAGAATATGAGGTTTGCTGCCATGCATTTTATTGAGCTTTATTACAAGCTTTGGGGAAGGTTTATCTGTTTTTGTACGAGTCGGTCGCAATACAGACGATTACATGTATACATGTTCCGACTGCTCACTTCATAAGGTTCAATTGCACCATGTCCACACTGTAAGTACAATCACATCCCATGCGTAACATGAGCGGATAGGGTTTCAATTGAACTTTACATTTACTATGAGGGTTCAGCTTCAGTGCTGTTGGAGTTGACGCATCATATTGAGAGATATTGCTCGTGTTTTGGCCTCTGCTGTACGGGATAACGCTTTGTTTTCGGAATGAGAGACATGAAATATTGCAAACACATCTTCCAAGATTACTGTGCAGCTCCACTAGACAGACTGGAACTCCCAGAATAAGCCCCGAGTTACATTAAAGTCTCACAATCACGCCTGAACTTCATTATCTTTGTTCATGCGCAAGTGTTGACAGGAGTCGGTGCGTGAGTGCATCTGCACATGGAGTGTGAAATCCAGCCAACGCTGACCTCTTCTTCACCTCCTGGAAAAAAGAAAAGTTTCCTTGCATCTCAGAAACTTCCTAACTTACATTTGCAGTTGAATGTGTGATATTATTGTGAGCTTTCTGTCTTCTCAGGCCACAGACGTTTAAATTGAACTGGTAGCAGCCGTGTAATTGAGTGTGGTTTGCGTCCAACAGTGCAAACTATTTGCGGAAGAGACGTGCTATTCATATCGACCCTGTTCCCCAGTATTGACTGCATGAAAACAAATTTATATATTCAGTTACTGTATCTGCAAGAAGGGCCGCGCCGCAATAATCCATTGTTCCAGTGGCTGCCTTCTGAATCACTGTCAACACGGTGAAAGGCAGGAGTTTGTAAGAAGCTTTGAATACGCAGCTCATCCGGCCGTTTTGACTGACTTTCTTCCAAAAGATGATCTCCTCAGCCGCCCTCACAGAAACTTGTTTAGAAGCGATTCCAGTTTTTTCCTTCAGCTTTTCGCTCTCTCATTTTTTTTTTTAGGTCAGGTCTCCAGGAACGAAAACAGGCAGTTGATATCGACTGCCGGTAGAGTATTGAAGTTGTTGCTGAGTCACTCAGGGCATCATGGTCTGGTTGTTAGTTATTGATTTTCAGAGAGCCCGATCACATTTCCCCACAATGGATGTCATTATTTATTCAGCATCAGTCTCCGGTTGGGCTTTCATCTTTTCTTGAATCCTGCCCACCGCTGTCAATGCTTTCCTCGCAGTCGCTCCACATTTAACAGTTACCGCTGTCATGGCTTCCATCGCTTATTCTTTTTAAGAGTTTTACAATATAGACTGGATGGTTTTCACCCACTTTTTTTTCATTTTTTTAGCACGGTTCCATCTCGCGAAGCTGTTCATTCAAAATTCATGAATGAAACTCAAGCTTTTCTCAATAGTTTAGTGGAGTTTTGCAGCAGCAGATAGTCCACTTGTATATTTCATTCAAGGTCTCAGGTTGTGTTTGTACATCCCCCGTCCTCTTCGCCCCTCCCCCTCCCCCCACCTCCATTCAGACTCAGCTGAGCCCACACACACACACGCACACACATAGATGTGCAACACTCCAGTGTGCGTGCGTCCACCGCTGGGAGGCAAAGACGGACACACACGTAGATACTGTGACGATAGAAGACTGTGCAGAAGCGTCGCAGCATGCCCCCCTCATCTTCCCCTTATTCACACTTACGGCCTCATGCACACATGCACACACTGCTGCGTGATACTAACAACATTAGGCAAGCTTTGCAGGGCTGTGACAGAGCATGAAATACAGAAACAACACGACGCGATGAGCTCAGCCTAAATCCAGCCGCTCCCATACTATTCACTATCTAACATGTTGTCTTTAAAGGAGGACATTTTCTTTTTTCCGTCTCTTTATCATGGATTCTCTCACCTTGGAGAGTGCATGAACAGCCTTGTCCTTGGCTAATTTCAATATGCTTCCGTTCAGCGGCAGCGGCGACCTATTGACTCGGGGAAGTGTTTGTTTTGCGCTGAATCAGTGCCTCATCTGTGAAGGTTCGCTCATCATAACAGGCCACTTCACAGACAAAGACGGGCAGGAGAGATGCAGCTGCGTGCACCGTGAAACCTCCGCGAAAAAGAAAAAAAGACCCAAAAGGAGATAAACCCTTCGTGGAAATAATGTCAAAGCAGCTGCTCACGAATTTAATGTTCTGTTATGTTTCTAAAAAAATGATTGATAAGCATATCTCAAAACTAGAGTACAAAGCAAGTACATTTGTCTTGACATCGAAGAATGTTCAATTTAAGCAGATCTAAGTTTTTTTTTTGCAGAAAATCCAACAAAACACAAAAGTAACTCGATTCCTGTCACTTCTTGTTAGACCTTTGTTATCATGTTATTATAACTTCTCTGTTTAAACACAACTATACTAAATGGTACCTTTTCTTTATAGGGTAATACAGCAAAATCATTAGAATTGACATTATTTTAGTTTTCTGACTTTTATTTTTCTGTTGCATTTTAGTTGATCTCCTTTACACTATTATTTGTCTCTGTTCGTCTTTTTCTGCTACATAGTCGTTTGTGCGCCAGATCGCGCCCAGCCTTGTGCGTCCAGAGACCTTGGAGTCGGCGTCCGCTCTCTCAGGAGTCGCTCCCAGCGTCTCCACTGTCCCAGTGTGATGGATGATGGCGTTTATCGCAGCTCCATTCCACTAACTCTGCTCCCTTTAATTGGATTAAAACGGGTCTACTTGGGCTCAACGAGCATGGTCACTGGCTGCGTTTATGTCTGAATTACTCCCTGGCTGCTGCCCGTCTGATGAAGACAGGGCCGCGTCAGGACAGTCCCCGAGCCTCCACAATAGATTTGGCATGCAGGCTTTGTCACACAATGTGGCAAAACAGAGCAAAGATGCAGCGTAGGGGACAAAAAATAAAGAAATGAATAAAAAATCGCCTGTTGGCACCATAACTGACACGGCTCCAGATTTCCCCACTCTTGTTGCTATGGAAATCTGTAGCATATGTTCAGTAACCTAATTCCATGGGGCCCTAGATAAGACCACACATGGTAACCTGGCAGTCTCAGACAGGGAAAGAAAAGCGTGCTGGCGAATCACACCACCGGAGGAATACCGTGTCGGCTTGTGAGCGTTTAGCAATGTCAGACAGGAGCCAGTGAGCATCCTGGCGGCAAGCGTTTTTTTTTTTTCTACTGGTCGACCATCAAGGGTTTAAATTAGGCTGTGTTCCAGTTTAGGCGCTGGAGGAGGCTGCCGACTTCAGCTGCGTGGCTTTCTGAGGCCGCGCGGATCGGGAGAGGTGATCCGAAAACGAGGCGCTGAATCCAACGGAGGAATTTCATCCTCACGCTGGAAGCGCAGAGAGACACGATCCAGGAGGAATTGTGATCGAAATACAAAGAGATTGTTTCGACTTTGGGGTTGTTGGATGTTTATTTGGGATGACTGTTCTTTCGCTACCTTTTTTTTGCTCCAAAAACCGACGTTTCTTTGCCCCTCAGCTTAGCCCAGTTAGCTTAGTGAGGGTGCTGCTCAGGAATGCAACATTAATCTAAGGTGACATAGCAGGATTTCATGCGCTAGAATTAGAAGCTAACAAAAGGTTTGTTTTTGTGAAAGCTGCATTTCAAGCTGTTTAACAGATAAACAGCAGAACCCAGCAATAGTTTGCAAAAAAAAGCATGCAACTCTTGCGTGTTTGAAGGCGCTTTTGAAATGCAGCGGCCTAGTTGCAGCACTGCGATGCTATTGATCAGCCTTCAGAGGATGCAGCCTTTGAATGAGGACACAGGACTCCGGCGTCTTGGTAACAAGGAGACGTCTGCGGCGTGCTGTCGGCTTGGAGACGCCCCTCTCTGGCTGGGAGAGTGGCGCCGTGTCAGCAGTGCTGCTGCCCTCCAGGTTGGGGTGCCCGCCGAAGCTCCAGATTAGCACTGTGATGCCCCCCCCCTCCCCCTACCCACAGCCGTCTCTTCCCTTTCCTCCTCTCCACTGGTGGAGCTTCCTGCCAGCTTCCCGCTCGCCCTGGCTCGCCTCTGCACCGGGCGATGTCTGCTGAAACCCGGTCGGACAGTTTCCTCTGTTTAAAGATTCAAATGTCTGAAGCTGTCTCCACCACTGACAGATTCGCCCGTCAAAAATGAGCGCCAGTCGTGAAATATTCACAGAGGGCACAGCCAGAGGTCAGAGGCTGTTATTGTTTCTGTTTCTCTCTCCCCTCCCTGACCGGTTATTTGCATTCTTTGCATCTTCACTTTCCTGGTCAGGAGCGCTGACTGACAGATTGTCACTTCTGCTGTTGTAGCTCATGGGTTCCTCTGCCTCCATTAAGCGTGGTCGGCCAGGTGAGGTTTGTGTACAGACCGTGGCAGCAGTTTGTGCTGTTCCAAAGCAACGTGGGATATATTACTTGGAGAGTCCTGGGAACATTTGCACAACGCTGCCCTTGTTTATACACCATCATCATGTCCTATATTCCTAACTGGCCAATGTTTGTTCAATTTTTAAAGCTGCTCTAAGTGTAAAGCCTCAGCAGCGCTTATTGGAGGAATTTTCAGCCCGGGGGTGATTTTTCAAATGAGGCTTTTTTTATGTTTTGGAACATCATCAATCCTTAAACAATTTCTGTCCTCATATTCTCTCCTCTGAAAAAAGTATTATCATTTAAAAAAAAGAAACTTGCTGCTTGACTTTCTCTCTATGAAAACCCCTCCGACTGTTCTCTGGAAGTTGTTTCTAGTGAGAAAGGTTTCACTGTTACCAAACCTTGGTATCACGTCACCGAAGTTTCTGTGGAAAAAGCTAGTTATCTGCCGCAACAGGCCGGACTCGTGGTACACGCCTTAGATTAGGAACATTCAGCACCTCCGCGTTCTTTGTTTCACCAAAAGAATTCCTTACCTGTTGGGGTTGAATAAACGACTCTTCTTCGTGCCAGTACAGATCACCTGGCAGGAAGGGAAGAGCTGTTGCTGTTTGTCATGGAGCTGCTCACCCTGACGCATCAGCTTCTCGGGAGCAACTTGTTTTTAGGTGCAAATGCTGCTCAGATCTTGCGAGCGAGAGGGGGAAAGAAAATCCTCATTGAAGTCAGAAACAAAAGAATTTGTCAGTAACACTGTTGTAGACAGATTGCATTCATTACTGAAGGGGTAAAATAAGTTCTCAGCTGTGCTTCTTTAGTGTGTAAAAGTGCTGATCTAATCTCAGTCGCTGGAGCTTTCGGGGTGTGTTCGCGTACAGCAGAAGGCTCCAGCGTTCATTTTTTTTACAGTGTTCCCGATCCAAGGCCGTGTTGGCCGCTGATAAATCTCCTCTGTTAATGAAAAGCTCCTCGTTGTCAAACGACTCTTCAAACGGCGTCGTCCTTCTGCCCGTTTTGGTATTCGTGTGAGAGAAATGAAGGAAGACTGGGTCATAGCCTCGCAACGGACTGGGCCGCGCGTGAAATGCTACAGGGCTTCTTTATTTTAAGTGTCGGATGGGGAACAAGACATGAAAGTGATATCAGCAAGAAGGCTGTGCAAGAAAAAGTTGAGGGATATTAATATGCAAATGAAGCCCTTTGAGTTTAGAATACAATGAGAGAAAAACTCACAGTTTTACCTAAAAGGTTTGGAATTGTTGCTGGAGCACTTCTGCTTGTTTGTTGACAGCCGCAGGCCTTGAGCATTGTGTCCTCTGACTGTCTGTCTGTCCACACGTCCTCCATCTGTCTCTATTTCCTGGATAACCTTGAAGGAATCTCAGCAGACTTCACACCCACAGCCTCTCTCTCTCTCTCTCTTGCTCTCTCTCTCTCTCTCTCTCTCTCTCTCTCTCTCTCTCTCTCTCTCTCTCACTGTTTCTCTCTTTCTCTCACCAAAGGTCACTTGTTCATTCGCACAATATATCTATAACGCTGTGAAGGAATTCCTGAAAGAAGGGAGGGCCAAACATGTTTACTCTCGCGTTAGAAGAACCTGGCAATATTCTGTTGACCAAAGGTCAACGTTGGCGTGACCTCACATTGGTCTCATTTTAATTCCACTAAGGAGGCTGTTGTTTTTGCCGGTGTTGTGTGCTGTTTTCTTGTTTGCAAAAAATTCAAACAGTTCTCAACAGATTTGGAAGAACTTTGCGGGATGGTCGGGAGGTGATAACAAGAACCAAGGAGTTACATTCCAGTGATGATCCAGGATGATGAAAAGCGTGTCTGTTGGACGAGGATCTCGGGTCCAGGAGTAAACATGTTCTCGGTGTTCTTTGCAGCCAGTGAGCTGTGCAAACTATAAGCAGTAGCTACAATTACAATTGTCCATGTAAGAGAGACATGTAAGGTGTCCTGACAGGCTTGACCCAGCGCTGAATGGATTAGATACATAAATACATTATTAACCAGGAACGCCCCGCCTCACCTCACCCCACCTCACCCCATCTCACCCACCACACAAACACCGAGGCCTGTTCCTGTCACCACATTCAAAAAGTGGGCTGTTTAATAAAGTTTAATTGAATTGCATAATTTCTTTCCCTTGTACAAACAAACATATCTTTTAAGTTGTTTCGCCTGCAGCTGTTTGATGTGCGGTTTTAAGTACGAGCAGTTTTTCGGAGCAACCAACTTACAGTCTGCGTTTTCTCTCCCTCACTCCAAACTATGTTTTCAGACGAAAAGGATGACTCAGTGTTGCTCGCGTACACACTTCGCATGTTTGTACACAAGATAATTGTTAGTCGTTGGCAGGCTAACTGGCAACAGAAACATCGAGTGAGCAGTATGTTGAGATCAAGGGACTGCGTGTAGTTACTCGTGTTTGTCGCACGAGCTTTGAGGAACCTTGTGTTTTGCAACTTTCCTTAAAGCTCAAGATAAACTGTCAGGGGGAGCCTGTGTGACACTTGCCGAGCACTGACTGACGGGCCATCTGTCACAGGAAATCTCCGAAGAGCTGACTGACTCTTTTTCGTACTTTTGCCTCGTCTAATGCCAGAATTTATTCATCAGACGCGAAGTTGAATGATCGAGTCGCTGAAGGGAAATTCAAAACTTTGACATATTGTCACGACTTGAGGGTTTTATTTTGGAAATGAGACCAGTGATGTCTTAAAGATCAAATGCAAAATATTGTGATGCTTATCCAAAAAACAAGTTCAGGAAACGTTGCCAATTCACAGGATCTTCAGGAACCTAAATATAAACCTGTCTTACAAAGATATCGTCTAACATCACACATCGATAATGTAAAAGTAGGTGATTCTTGCTAACCTGGCACGAAATCGAGGGTCCTTCAGAAACTCTCCCATCATAACTGCCGTTGATAACAACATTTAAAGCGAGTTTGTATCCAAAATGCAGTTGATATTTAGGTTAACAAGTAGAAATCCTTCATGTTAAAAAAAACTATTGTTTTGAATTATTTAGCTCAAACATGCTACAGTCTAACCTACTGCATTCAAGGCCCATCAGGCCCATTAAAGCACTTCAAAATATATATAGATTTGTTATAACCTCAACCAAAGTCCTGCCCTATTTGTGATCAATAACTCATGGCATAGAGTATCAACACCTCCCACCTCTATCTATAACGGTCACTCTCACAATCCAGAAGTCCCCTGAGCCTACTGGCCGAGGATGGTACTGCGCTCCCCCAGGCGTCAGGCTCCAGGCCAAGTGTGGAAAGGGAGTGTTAATGACTGTCGCACAAGGGCCAAATGTCTCACAGTGAAGCAGGCAGAAAGTGGTGAGACTCGGCTCGCTCCATCAGCCGCTACAGCTTTATATTATACAGGCAACAAGGAATAAATTCAATCAGGCGGCCATAGGTGGCCAGTGTATTTGTGGCTGTTCTTGAAGCCTGATTAGACCCTTCATACGTCCACAGTGAAGTGCCGCCTGTGCCTCTCCACTCTGCTCCTCATCACTCCTCAAGTCTCCTCGCAGGCATTTCAGTTGTGTCAGTTAAGTCACTTTTTTGACTTTCAGACATTTTGACTTTCAGACTTTTCTCTTTTTGTCAGTCTGCCTCAGCTCCAATATTGGCTTTTACATGTTGAAGTGTTGAGGGGGGTGAAGTGGGGGGGGGGTATCTGTCTGTGAGTTTTCAAACCAAAAATGCTCGGTACTTTTTGGCAAGCCAATTGCATCGAGGACCTTTTAGCCAAACAACAGTTTCCAGAGGTGACGTGCCTCTCTCTCTCTCTCTCTCTCTCTCTCTCTCTCTCTCTCTCTCTCTCTCTCTCTCTCTCTCTCTCTCTCTCGCTCT
>JASSRZ010000086.1:6233765-6259889 GCA_032164315.1 Malacoctenus gilli | reverse complement strand
CTCCCCCTCTCTCGCGCTCTCTCGCTCTCTCTCTCTCTCTCTCTCTCTCTCTCTCTCTCTCTCTCTCTCTCTCGCGCTTGCTCTCTTTCTCGCTCTCTATCTTCCTTCACTGGGAGCTACTGGCTGCCCGCCCAGGTCTGCGACACTGAGGAACTGAGCAGCTGAAGTGGGCACTTTTAGAGCAGCTCTACTGAACACAGGGCCAAGGACAAAAGGTGTGTGCATGAGTCTAGGTGTGTGTGTGTGTGTGGTTTGGTGCACACTCCTGTGTGTGGGTGGTGCATAGGCACAGAAAAAAAAAAAAAACGCCCTTTAATGTGGGGTCGGGGGATCACAAGCTGGAGTGGCTCCTCCTTTGGTGCAGATGTGTGTTGGTTGTACGAAGATGATGCATTTGTTTTTAAATCAAGAGTTCTAATTGCGAGTTATTTTTCATGTATTCCTGACATTTGATGGATCTACTGCGCGTGTAGATAATAACAGGATAATTACACTGGGTGTGAAAAGACTCCTTGAGGCTGATCACTTTAATAAAAAGGCTCTTATAGCATCTGCTGCAGACGGGAGCATAATGGATTTGCAGCGCCTGTGCTCCAGTGCGAAGCAGATCAATTGGCTTGACAAAGTCTTCATGTGGTTGACACCATGACTTTGCTCGTGTGCTGAAGATAAAAGAGGCCTGACAGTGATAAAAATGGCCACCGGCTACAACCTGTCATCAAACATGCGGTGTGGACGCTTGTTGTTGTTGTCATTGCTGTCTGTGGCCTCTCAGATACGCAGGCCATTGGAGAGCAAACACAGCGTGAACATGTGCAACCAAAGGGAGCATGTGGCTGCCGCTTGATTCAGCAACATTTAGACTCTTTATCGCTTTTTTTTTAATCTGCCCTTGTCATGATATTTGACAGTCTTTTATTTTCCCTCTTTTGATGACGGGCCAATAAAATAAATCAAGTAATAAAAAGGGTCACAAAAATCGTAACTGTTCATTGAGAGATTTGACAAGAAATAAACTACAATTCATTAACTTCTGAAAGAAGCACATTGTGTCTTAAATATACCCAATTCAACCACTGATACTGCATAGTATTCTTATTATAGACAAAGTAAAACAAAGCGCTAAACACTGATTTCGCAGTGTTTGTGTATTTTTGTCCAGAAACTGTGTTTTCTTGTTTGGCCCGTTGTTATCATTGGAACGCTGAGCTTCCTCCTCACTCTGGGGGCCCCGAGTTTATGCCGGAGTGCTGACTTCAGCTCAAGAGAACGAATGCTGCGCTAATGGCTCCTGACATAAAGCACTGGGACTCCTGCTTCTATACTTTTGCCGCCCGGGGGTAGAGGACACACACAGACTGCACAAATGTAGGTAGACAATGAAACAAAGCAGCCATGCTACATCTGGAGGGGGGATAAATATAACCACGCCAGCACACAACCCAGCAGCCAAGACCCACACACTCAACGACATGACAGAAAGAGGCACACTCGTGCGCCACCCCGCTGTGATTTCCCCCTTTAGAGTTGATGAGAGGAAAGGACGGCCCGCTGGGAGCGGGACATTGTCCTGTAAGAGGTTCCCCTCGGCTTCGGGGGATTCGGCTGATTTGAAAAGGTTTAATGGAGTTGAACTAAGGGCAGTTAGCCGGGCAGGACGCACGGTGCCGCAGAGGAGAAGGGCAGGACCCAGGCTGTCCATCCAGCAGGCGTGGTTTACTTCAGTGGCAGTAAATTCTCACATGGACTGTGAGATTGTTTTTCTTTCTTTCTTTTTTTCTTTCTTTCTTTCTTTCTTGCATGCTTTAATGTGGCAACAACTGAGGATTAACCGAATATGTTTTTGTCAGAGAAAAATCGTCTGTTTCCTTTGGGAGTCTGGAAATCTTTACAGAAAGCTTCCCTATAAAGGGGCTTTGTCAGAGCAGCTTCAGATGTCAACGCGGTCCTCCAACCAAGAAATGAGACGGGATGATTCAGACGGAGTCTGTGAGCTCCAGGAAAAACCACGCGTGTGCTCCCGCACTGCGGCCTCCGAGCTCTTAGCACCTCGCCCTGCGCCGCACGGAAGATCCCACATTACCTTCACTGTGTTGGTGTTCACACATGAGCAGCCTGAGTGACAGTGACATTTATGGGCTTGTCCATACAGCGGCCATGTCGGCCCCTCGGGGCTGTCCCTCCCCGAACCCCCGATGCGTGGTGGGAAGTGTCCGACTGTGCAGCTTTCGCCCTGAAAGCCCCTAATATACCCACCATCGATGAGGCTGATTGACTGGACTGTAGGCACACGCAGTGATTTGTACATACAAATCAATTCACGGTAACAGGCTGCTTTGGGTTTTTTATGTGCAAAAAGAGGGAGGGAGGGGGGAGGGGGCCATCAACAGATGCAGAGCATTTTTCCTCTGCTCCGTCTGCACTGTTTTCACCAAGTCCTGGTAAATGTATCGATAATAACCGGCTTCAAATCGCTCCACCTCCAGGAGCGCGCATGATTTGCCATTAAAATATGCCAAAGTCATAAGTGCTGCCAGAATTAATGCACCCGTCCGTTTGTAATTCGTTCGCAAATTCATTTGGGCGTGGGACTGACGCGACCTCAGGTTGCTCCCGTCTCCCCTGCATTAACATTCAGAGGCGAGCGAGGCACTAATATGAAGTGGAAGAGATCCTGCGTGTGTTTTTTCCCCCCCATTCTAATAAGTGTCAGTCGGAGGGGACTGGAGCGACGCTGCCCTCTTCTTCTCTCCTCTCGGCTCCTCTCCTCTCCCCTTGACTCCTCCTCCCCGTGCGCTGTCTCCCCGGCTCTAATCAGGTGGCCATTGTGTATGGATTTACTGCCCTCAGTGCCCCCAGGAGGGAGATTTGATTTTTCCCTCTGCACCGGCTAATCTTTCCCTCTCACACTCTATTTTTCTTTTCTAATTCTGGCTGTCTGTGGCCCTCTTGCAGTCCTCGTGATGTCCCTGCTGTCCTCTCTTCCTGGAGATAATCACCCCCCCCCCAGTTTATTGAAAGCATACATTCATTTTCTGGCTCTTCTGTGATTTTCTCATTTCTAACTTGGTCCGATCTGGTCTCGCTTCTCCCTTTTGTCTCCGTCTGATGTACTGACACTTTATTAAAAAGTTGCTTTGTGCATCACTGACTGAACAACCGCAAGTGACTGTTTACTGGTGTGCTCAATAGGCTTCTTGACAAACATTTCTAACGGCACGGCAAAGTGTTTCACCAACTGATTTGCTTGTCGAGTGCGCTCTGACTCATTGTTTTTCTGTTTTCCAGCCATTCTCACTCCCCTGGCTCCATGGCAGCAGCGGTGCGTGGCAGCGAGTGGTCATGTGGACGCTGCACCTTCCTGAATGCCGGCGCCGCGCCTCGCTGCTCCATCTGCGAGGCGCCTCGCCAGAAACCCGACCTCAACCAGATCCTGCGGCTGAGCAGCACCGAGGAGCACCGCTGGGCCTGTCCGCGCTGCACGCTCAACAACCCCCAGGGGTCGGGCGCCTGCTCGGTCTGCGGCTTCGGTCCGTCCCCTGCGACTCACACACCTCCGACCACCACCATAGCTGCCACTGCCAATGGCCTCCCCCCTGCTCCGACAGAAACCCCCATGCCCCCCATCACCCCCATGGTTTTACTGGAGCCCCAAGGACAGCATCCAGCCAAAGAGGAAGTCCTGCGGCGGTCTGAGAGTAATGGAGAGGTGTGCGGCCTGGAGGTGCATCACTCAGGGTGGGCTTGCCCCCGGTGCACGCTCCATAACACCCCCGTGGCGCTGTCGTGCTCAGCCTGTGGTGGGCCCAGGAAACTGTCTTTGCCTAAAATCCCCCCCGAGGCCCTGGTGGTGCCCGAAGTGCGCACGCCCGTGCTGGGGTTTCCTGTTCAGACGAGTGGCTCGACCCCGCTGCTCATCGACCTGACCGACGACCCTCCCCCCGCCATCCCCGCCGATCCGCAGGAGCCTCCTCACGTGCCGTCGCAGTCGCTCTCCTCCCCGTTCACGTCTTTCTCCTCCCTCCAGAACAATCCCGTGCCCCGCAGCAGGAGAGAGGTGCCACCCCCCGGGCGCCCCCCCAACGCCGGCACCAACACCCCCAGTCCCACTTCCCCCTCCACGGCCAGCGTGCCGCCCCAGCCCGGCCCGCAGAGACCACCCAAGCCCAAACATGCCCAGCCCCAGGAACCTTCGTACCCTAGCAAGCGCCTCAGTATTTTGGAGGAAGAGGACTCCCAGCATCACCCACTGACCCCCCACCTCCCCGTTGCATCCTCTGCTGCCCCCACCTGGAAGTGCCCAAGCTGCTCCTTGCCCAACCAAGGGGGCGCGTCGAAGTGCGAGGCCTGCCGATCGTCGCGAGCCGGCGCCGACCTCATCGACCTGGTAGGCTGTGAGACGGTACGATTCACCCCGGCCAGCCCCTCCAGCCCGGACTTCAGCACCTGGGCCTGCTCCAAGTGCACTCTGCGCAACCCCACGGGCGCACCCAAGTGCTCGGCATGTGGCTCGTCCAAGCTGCACGGCTTTCAGGAGCAGCCGGTGCCTCTGGCCCACTGCTGCACACACTGTGGCCTCCCGGTGGGGCCCGGCTCGGCGTCGTGCTCCTGCACACCTTCCTCATCCTCCTCGTCATCCTCCTCAGGTCACAAAACACGGAAAGCCCGGGGTTACCCTCCCTCCGCTTCTGCTATTGCTTCCTCCGGCTCCTCGTCCTCCTCCTCCTCCACCAGCCTTCAGGAGAAGGTAGGACAGTGGAGCTGCCCCGCATGTACGCTGCTCAATGACATTAAAGCCAAGAACTGTGCAGCATGCCACACGCCGCAGCAGTACCTCACACTCCGCAAGGTGGTTAAACCTCTGAAGAGGAGGGAGAGCATGCATGTTGAGGCACGTCGAAGAAACGATGAGGGCGAGGCCAAGGAGCTTTGGGAAAACATAGTCAGCTTCTGCAGAGAGGTAAGACAAACATGACGTGTGGCTGTGAAACCTTGAAGGCTTGTGGCTGTTTTTACTGTTGAATTTGTCACACGTTCAAAAGTTCAACAAGTAAAATCTTCTTTTGCTTTCACAGAACCTTGACAACGATCATCTGTTGTCAAGCTGCTCTAATTCAATCATGTCTTATTGGTTATTGTTGTTGTTTTTTTCATCTTTTCTGTACCTGCTTGCTGAGTATCTATTGAGAAGTCTGCTTATTCTGGCGTGCGATGCGTCACAGGGTGCACATTGCCTTTCGGTGCACAGTTCCCTCATTGTGATTCCTCTTTTTTTGTTCCGGCTCTGGCATTGTTCCTTCTCCTTCAATCTCTCTAATTTCAGAGAAATGCTAATAGGTTTTGTTATTGCCTCTGTTTGCACTTGCTTTGTTAGCCGCCTTTTAAACGACCAGCGGGAAAATCTGCACATGCACAGTGTCTCATTTCCATAAGCAGGCGCCCTGCCCTCAGTCACAGGCAAATCGCTCCTCCAAACGCAGACGTTCGGTGCTGGAACTGGATCTTCTGCTCAGGGAGACCATAATGATTTCAGCTTCAGTGTTTTTCCTGATTAGACTCCTGATTGTTATGCTGGGATTTTTTTTCTTTCTTTCAAATTTAAAACGCTGTCAGCTCGATTGAGTCGGACTCTCGGTTCCCTGTCCTCAGATGACACCGAGCGTAACTTCTGTATTCAGGAGGAAAGCCGACGACTTAAAAAGACACATTTCACAGTGAAAAATGAACCTGTCTGGGAGACAAAAACATCTCTTATCAGTCTGGATGTAATCGCACTTTAAAGCAAACCTCATTGCTTTAATTTTTTGCCAAGTTATTAAAAGATCTGAAAAAGGCAAACACTCCTTTTTGTATCGGTTTACGCGCTCAGTCGGCACGTTTTTAGTTCACTCGCATAAACGCCACTTCTGCAGAAAGTTGATACGCAGGGAAGGCTTTTTTTGTCCTAATGAGGATCGTGATCATCGCTTCGTTTTACAGTCAGAGCGCCGCAATAATTTCGGCACTTCTATGTTTGAAGTCATCTGTGTAGGTTTACATGAATGTCCTACAATGTCCTGCCAGTGCCCGGACTCGAACAGGCGACCGCCTCACAGCCCACTTGTCCACCAGATGTTTGCAGCACCTGATCAGTGTCGCGTAGACGATAAAGAACTTCTCTCTTTGATCCGAGCGCACTTCCCCTCTGTGAAGTGGATGACTCTCTCGCTGACGTCGATGAGACGAATCTGATTGCAATAATTAATCTCCAGTCAAGTTTCGGTTGTTGCAGCATTCACAAGCTCCACGCTCTGGGTTTATTTGGGTGTCAGGTGCGTGCCCACCCACTGGCAACGATCCTGCCATGTTTACAATGGCTTGAAGTGGGGTTTCGAATACATTATTAATGGCTTCTTTGAAAGTCACAGGGCTCACTGCTGCGAGCGTGGGAGGGAAGTTGGCTTCGGCAGGAAGGAAGAAGGATATCGGAGAGCCCTCATGCCCACCTCGGCCTCCCCCTCTTCCTGAATTAAGATAGTTATTTAAGCTACTTTTTTTTAATCATCTTTCCCTTCGCTGCTCTAATATTTTCGCTCTGCCTCGCTCGAACTCTTTCCCCTCTGTGCTCTTCAAAGTACTTCCTCCTCTTCATCTCCTTTTTATCCCGTCTCCCATCATCACATCCATCCCCACGTGCTCGACCTGTTTTTTTCGTTCCTTCCTCTCTGCTAATACCTCAAAACATAGCCGCCCCCCGTCCCCCTTCCCCTCCCTCCACCACCTACTCCACCCCTCCACCCCCGTCCCACCCTCTCCACACGACTGCACTCAATTCTCCCGTGTTGCAGTCGATGTGTGTGTGTGTATATGTGTTCGTGCTAAGGTGAACACGGGGCTGGCCTATTTTTAGCAGCAAAGCTGGAGAGAAGAGGAGCAGAAATGATCTGCTTCCCTATAGTGAATGTAATCGCTAACAGCATCAACGGCTGCATCTCAGTTTTAGGGGGCCAAAGAGATGAAGGGGGTAAATTGGTAAGCGAGGGGTGCCCGGCTCTCTAATCCATCTCTGTCGAGGCGCTACCACTTGGCAAGCGCCGAAAAGCCGGTGGGGAACATTTAATAATGATAAAAGCTTTCGGTTTACCCTATAACAAGAAACGTGGGCAGTCCGACTACAACGGAACGGTGAGCGATTCAGAGCGCGCCAGTTTCTGTCTTCACTCCTCCGAATAAGCAGCCGGTGCTGCTGATGAAATATGTATCAAAGGTATTGCAGAGTTAGTCCACATTGCAAAATTATTTCATCTCAGAGTTAGGGTGGAAAGAAATCTTCTCTTTTTCACCTGAGCGCTGGTTGTTTTCTCTCGCCTCTCCGCTTCCCGACTCTCCTTGATTGGTTTGGAGAGCGAATGGCGTGCGCTTGATGCCAATGCCCCAGAGCGTGTCCGCTTACTCGCTGTGCCAAACAAGTAAACGCTACTAACAGCCATCAGCTCAACTTGTGAACTGTGAAGCACAGCAGGGTTTGAACCGGTTCCTCTGTTCCTTCCCCCTGCTGCCTCCTGGAGGAGCAACAAAAATATGCGACGCAGTGACAGATTGACTCTGATATGTTTTGTTTCCAGCTTCTCTCTGTTGCTTTTTTACCCGCCTGTTGCTGGACTCTTTTTTTTTTCTGCCCCAACAGACACTCAGAATATCAGGTTTCAATTTCCATGTTGGATTGGTCGCTCTGGCCTCCCGCGGCGGTTTCCACTTCCTGTAACAGCGTCGTAGGTGCCAGCCTCTTTTAGGAGGCCTTTGTTTAAGGGTTTGATAAGAGTGGCCCTGCTCTATACTTTGTCACAACATCAGTAGGTTGTCTGTAACTCGTCGCTATCCGGCCACAAGCTCACTAGCCCCGACAATAAAAAAGAAAAAGGCCTCGAGCGGCTGCCAGTTTCTGCCGCGCCTGAGAGATGACAGGAAGACAGCAGGTTTCCGCGGCTCAGCGGGAAACATTGGCTGATTGCAGCCCTGCGTTGGCACGCTGGACTTCGCCCACGGACACAGTCAGAGACATCAGGAGCAGGTTGGCTCGGTGAGAACAGCCAGAGAAGCTCCAAGTAATGAACGGGATCAGTGTCGATTCGCCGTTCAACCTGTTCCTCTCCTGCTCTGTTTGTCTGCGACACCCTAGTCAGTCTACGAGGCCAGTCTACGAATGCTGACGCTTTCCAGTTGTAACACAGCGGCGTGGCGTTCATACAGCAGGAGAGAGGCTTGCTGTCGTCAGAACATCCTGTACACTCCAGATGTACAGCGCAGCAGCTCAATGCATATCTGTGTTATTGTGTGGGCAGACTGCAGCAGAGCAATTTGCTCTCCGTCTCAAGTTAGCGCTCTCTGATATGCTTTCGACATACAGGAGCGTTACTGGAAACCGGAGCAGCGGTTTGATCTGGGAGTGAACGGATGAATTCCAGTTATGTTGCGGCGGCGCAAACAGCCACGTACGAACATCCGTCATGCTTTATTCATCGGCTGGAGCTCCATTCAGACCAGCAGATAAGAGAGTGCGGAAATCGTCTCGCGGGGGGGAAAAAAAGTGTGATTTTTTTCTGGAGGTAATAAATTCATTCTTAAAATACGGGCTGTAAGTCACTGCCAGGGCCGAGTGTGGCCAAATTAGGATGGAAATGGATGTGTTCCACGATAAAAAGCATGAAGCACTCTCGGCAGACACTTCATTTCGTGCACCACTACAATCTCGGGTGATCCGGGACTTCAGCGCTGCCATAAATTCAGAGGGAGACACTCACATTGGTATTAATTCAAGTACATATTCAATGTTGATGCTGCAAATTGCACTGTCTGCACAGTAGAGCATTGCTGAGTGTTATTTTCTTACCACCCCTGTAACATTAAGGACTTCTTTTTAACGTATTACATCCCAGCAGCATTGAACAGAGGTCCTCTAATAGCAGCTAACCCATTTCAGCCATTTTCACGAATCTACTTGATGTTTTGGTACTGAAATTAAGAATTTTCAAGACCTGCGGTATCGCTGTTTATTCTGATCATAAATGTTGGGTCCACTTAGCTTTAAAACTCAGTGTATTACAATACAAGTACACCAGAGTGATTACAAGGCACTTAATGTGATATTAAGTGAGGGAAAAGCCGAAGAAATCCTAAAATGAGCAAATATGACGACGGGAGAGGAAGAAACAGTGCGTTACAGTCGGATAGCAACTTGTTTTAACACACTGCAGGTTGGGGAGTCCAGGAAACACTCGCAACTAAAGTTCGGATGAATGTTGATTTACATTTAGTCATTAAACATGTAGTCATCTCTCTTAGTTGCTGCAGCAGACGAGAGAAGCTTTCCAGAAAAGTCTCATAGCGTCAGGTCAGAGGTCGTCTCTGGCCGGAGCAGTCAGTGCATAACGAGGCTGACTCTTTAACCCCCCATCAGTGATCGCAGCCGCTCCCTCATTTCCCTCGGAGTCACAATAATTAGAATTTCAGTCGGTCTCTGTAAGCTGGGCCGCAGTCAGCTTTGCTCTTTCCTCTGTGGAAAATTTCACGGCGACCTCGGCGCCCTCGTAATAATAGCCGGTGCGAGGGGGGGGGGGGGTCCTCACCTAAGCCGGCGGAGTCCGGAGCGGGTGAGCGTCACGTTGACCTCGGGTGGCCGGGGTGGCGAGGAAGCGTCGGAGAGATTCTGTCTGGTCGCTAATGCCGAATCAAGACCACATAATTGGATTGTGGGGGATGGAAACGAATCAATTCGCTTCCCTGCGAGCCACCAGCGGGGTGCCCACAACACACACACACACACACACACACACACCACACACACACACACACACACACACACACACACTCCGTGCCTGCCCGAGCCCACTTCAGACACCACAAATACGAAACTGGATCAGGGCTGGCTTGCGTGGCTGTTTGCCCTCTCAGGTTTGTACAGGAAAGTTTTAGATGGGCAGATAGAGTGTCAGATTGGGTGTCTCGACCTGTTAACGTATCCTTGTACTGCAGCTCGTGTGTACGGTCATCAGACAGGCGCGTTTTAGCGCTAAACTTCAGCGAGTCTTGCTAAAACGCGCCACGTTCTGCGAGGGAGCACATCTGAAAGTGAAGAGCCCCAAATGTTGGGTTCGCCAATCCGTCCCGCATCCCCGCTGGTGGAGCACACTGTGTTGGTGGTCTGCTGCAGACACGGATGATGCCACACTATCAGCGGAAGTAATCCCAGCTGCCACATGAGCGAACATGGATGGTAGTTATTTGTCCCTCACCATCCCTGAATCACACACTCATACGGCGGCCTTTAATGTCCCAAGTGAGGTAAAAGTTCGTAAAAAAAAAATACTTGGGAGAAAATGAATGCCCGAAGCTGAAAGGCTTTCTGAAAACTTGAGTTTGAATTGCTCTCAGCAGCATCATGAAGTCAGAAGCAGAAGTTTGAATGTGGTTTGACTGAAGGTCCGTCTGACGATGTTTGAACAAGTCCTCCAGGCGCCCTGTTGTTCCTCCTCATCCTCCTTCAACCTCTTCCGTCTCTCCGTCTCACCCTTGTTTAGAACTCGGTGAACTTCGTGGACGACAGCTTCCCCCCTGGACCTCGCTCCGTGGGCTTCCCCGAGGGCGACAGCGTCCAGCAGCGGATCAAGAAGTGGCTGCGCCCCCACGAGATCAACTGCAGCAACTTCAAAGACCGAGGCGTCAAGTGGTCCGTCTTCCGCACGCCGCGGCCCTCCGACATCCTGCAGGGGCTCCTCGGAAACTGCTGGTGAGCTGCCACGGAGAAGGCGGATGATGCGCGGCGCCCGAATCGGACGAGATAACCCAGATCAATGACGAGACAGAGAAGGACTTTGAAAAAAAGGCTCGGGAATGAAGTCGGAGAGTTATACTGATTAATGCTTTGGGCCAGAACGAAAAAGTAATAGCCGAAGGTCCCTGAAGTAAAAGGAAATTTTTCATTCTGTTCGGAGTCTGTGAAAGGTCAGAGGAGTTTAAAGCAGACAACAGATAACACTTACGTGTGTGTGGTTTTTGTCTGAGTCGGCTGCGGACGAACGCTGCAGCCTGAAGCGAGCAGGCAGAGATAGAGACGGAGGAAGAAGGGCAGCGAAACAGCCAGTAAAGAGCGTGAAAGCAAGACGCTGAGAAATTGGACGTCAGACAGCAAGAAAGAAAGGCAGCGAGCGTCAGATGAAAGCGGGAGCACGGAGGGGACGGACAGATGCACAGATCCACCTGACGGGGTGGGGGTGGGGGGGGTTCTGCACAGGAATGTGGGTCTGGACTCGCTCTGTGTCCCTGTCCTTGTTCCCGGTGTCCTCTGGGTTGTGTGTTTGTGTTCAGCATCTCCAACGCCGCACACAACAGACAGCAGACACTCACAAAGTTGTCCCAACACAACTTTTCGCTTCATCACCAGCGCGCACAGCTTATCAAAAATAAACCCTCCCTGGAGCCAAAACGCTCTCACTCGCAACAGGATGTAACCCAAATTCTGTTTCATTGGCTTCATCTTTCACTCTCTCGAACTCTCAAACACACACACAGACACAGACACACACTCGCTCACATCTGTCCTAATAAACCGGCAAACATGGCGGCTCCTGCCCGCCAGCCAATAACAGCGGAAGAAAATTGTGCCAGTCACCTTTGTCCTTGAGTACGGCTGCGATACGCGCCGACATCAGAGTCACATTATGACACGGCTAATTGGATTTTCATTGAGCTCTTTTTTCCCCCTCAGATTGGTATTTCTCCAGCGCGTGAACGAGCTGATCGGCCTCGCTTAGCTGCCACTCCACCAGATGGAGCGTGGCTTCACTAATACACGTCTCTAACCTCACATCAGAGCAAAGCGCTGCCGCGTTAACACTCCGGCGAGGGGGGACGAGAGACGATGCTCCTTTTGGAGTGGATGTCGAGACTTTTTTTTTAGTGGCGCTGTGGTCATTTGGAGCGCAGACGCCAACAAAGTGAATCACTTTAGTTCACGTGTGAGTCGGAAGCGAGTCAGCGGAAGAGGAGAAAAACAATCATTTTTAGATCATCCGCCCAAAAACCTTTACTTTCCGTCGCCACTCCATTAGCGCTGTATGATCTTCTACTTAGTTTCAGATGAATTAATGTTCACTCTAAAATATATTCCTTTTAAGTTGGCTCCTCGTGTCCCCGGCTGGATTTCTCCAGTGTAAAGAAATTAGCATTTTTAGATCTATCCCGATTTTTGATTAACTAATTTCTCTTGCACGCTAATGAGCGGGAGCGAGCCGGTTTGTCTTTGCTGCGGGCTAAACGGGAGGTAACCACGAGGCACAGACGCTTGACTCATCAAATGCCATTGATTTTCAATGAGGGTAAATTATGTTAAAAACACCTTTTATAACTGCTTGGTGGTATTTGGTGAAAAAGGACTTTTTTTAGCTTCATAATTATATCCTAATAGCCCTAATGCCTGTCAGTCTTTTCTCTTTCATTCCTCTGCATTAGTCCTTCCTGTCCATTAGTCCTGCCAGTCGAGGGGTGGGGGGGGGCTGCAGTTGTTTCCGTTTGTTTCACCGCTGCCCAGTTTTCGCTCCGACTCGGCCTCGTCCCCCTCGCTCGCCCGCTGTTCTTCGTCCGTACATCTTGATCAGACGTTTCATTTTCTGCTCCATTGACTTTTATCTCTCGGCAGGTTCCTGAGCGCGCTGGCGGTGTTGGCGGAGCGTCCGGAGCTGGTGGAGCGGGTCATGATCACCAGGACCATTTGCCAGGAGGGCGCCTACCAGGTGCGGCTGTGCAAGGACGGGACGTGGACGACGGTGCTGGTGGACGACATGCTGCCCTGCGACGACTACGGCTACCTCCTCTTCTCTCAGGTCAGAGGAGCGCTGCGTCCCCCTGGACACACCCGCCCCTCAAACACCCCCATTTGAATTCATCACGTGACGTGGTGAAAGGTTTCCGTTAATAATATTGGAAGGAAGTGACTGAAGTGTTCCATTTAACTTGGTGAACCCTGCAGAAATGCTAAGCAGCAACTTATTAATGAGTTCAAGTGAGTTCATCATGTTGCCTTTTATCACAAGCACGCCTTAAAGGTCCCGGCGGACGGTGTCTAATTAATCAGCAGTCAACAGTTACAGAGCAAATGAGGTGTGAATTATGCAACAAAACAAGAGGAAAGAAATAAAAAGGCGGCGAATCGACTGTAAAGTGCTTTAGAGGCGTATTGTAAAGGCGGTGATCTGAACGCGATCCTGGGCAGAAGCTGTGTCGCCCACAAGCTTGTCTGTGATAGGAAGACAAAGATTAACCACAAAGAAAATAGCGAGTGACTGCTCGTAAAAGAGGGCGGGCAGAATTCCTCCCCACGCTGACTGAGCTCGCAGAATAACAGTAACATGCATGGTGGGCTCGAGATAAGACTGAAGGAACCAGATATTCCACCTTTGTTATCAGGCTGTGGAGTTCAGAGACCTTTAAACACACGAGCTGCACACGGCAGACTGCGAACGGCTTTAAAACACATCGGATAACAAAAATAACATCCTGTCACGCAGGCCCAGAGGAAGCAGCTATGGGTGGCGCTGATCGAGAAGGCCCTGGCCAAACTCCACGGCTCCTACTTTGCCCTGCAGGCAGGGCGTGCCATCGAGGGCCTGGCCACGCTGACGGGGGCTCCGTGCGACTCCCTCATGCTCCAGGTCAGCTCCACCAACCCCAGAGAGGAGCCCATCGACACGGACCTCATCTGGGCCAAGATGCTGAGCTCCAAAGAGGCCGGGTAAGAGACGGAGGAGGAGGAGGAGGAGGAGGAGGAGGAGAATATCACATCAGAGCCCGGGGAGTTGATAAAATGATAAACAACTCATTTGAAAAACCCTCTGATTCAATATTCACAAATCACACCTAAAACAATAAATGGCCACCAAACTCCAAAGGGGCCGAATGCCTATTTGCAGCCGGCGTCTGTGCTAATGGAGGTCCAGTAATCGCCGCTTTGATATGTGAGCTTTCAAAGCAACATGAGAGCGGAACGAAAGGAGCCAAATTATCTGCGGCCAAACGGCAGGTCCGTCTGCCAGAACGATTGTTTAAAGACTGATTGAATACATCAAAGGAGGCAAAACAGCCCGAAGGATCAGGACACCCGCGACAGACTGTACCAAGCGGAGACACAGTTCATCAGAAGAAGAGACGACACGACTGGACGCACATCAATTAACTCGCTTTTGTCGTCTGCTATTTTTCGGTGCACGGCCGCGTGGCTCTGGCAACACTGAAACTGCGAAGAGTGAGTGAAGCAATTCTTCCCGTCCGACAGGTTTCTGATGGGCGCATCTTGTGGAGGAGGCAACATGAAGGTGGACGATGTCGTCTACGAGTCTCTGGGTCTGAGGCCTCGCCACGCGTATTCAATCCTGGATGTGCGAGACGTCCAGGGTTACAGGTACGTCCCCGGTGATTCCCTCCCCTCCTTCCTCTGTCACTTTCTGTTGCTTTCAGTGGTCAGATGATGTCTTTAATTAGATGCTTCATTAGTGAGTCTTCCTAAAGAGAAAATACAGATGACGACCGAATCCTGTTGGGATCCAAAAGTCTCACATGCTCCCTAAATGATGTTTAATTTATGGAGTGTAGAGTTCCATAATGAGAGCAGGTAGATCTGGTGTCTTTGGCTCTGCAGCAAATCAATTTTGCTCCTTGAATGACTCGCGGGACTTGATGCCGGCTGAGCCGCTGTGCGCTTGCCCCCGTCGGATCCACGCGATCACAGACACTCGGCGTAACCTGGGAGGGGAAGTGGAGAGCCGGCAAAAATCTCCGATGTAATATGTTGGAGTGCCGCACACTCGTAGCGCCGTGAAGCAATCAGAGTGGAAGATTGGGCCACGGCTCTCCATCTGAAACGAGCGGGGTTGCTCGTGCTCGGAGCTGGAGGAGACGTGAAAGCCGAGTGGAAACTGTGATCTACTTGAGTTTCGGTTTGGAAAGTGGGGGCTCTTCAATGTGGCTTTCCATTATGCCTCCCAAGTTTTTCACTCTATGGAGGAGGCGGTAAAATGAAATGGGATGTTAAAATGTAGGCAATCATTCATAGAGGGAAAGCGATACGAGCCTGTCAAGACGGGAGTGCTGCGGCGAGTGAAAGATGCTGCCGCTTTACTGGTTCCTGTGTTCACCCCCCACCCGCTCCCCCCTTCCTCTGTCCAGGTTGCTGCGGCTGCGTAATCCGTGGGGGCGCTTCTCGTGGAACGGCAGCTGGTCGGACGAGTGGACGGACTGGCCGCAGCACCTCCGACACGAGCTGATGGCTCACGGCAGCAGCGAGGGCGTCTTCTGGATGGAGTACACAGACTTCATAAAGTAATTCCCTCGTTTACTCTCGAGTGTTTCTCCAGCAGGAGGAACCTTTTTTTTTTCCCCTGTCTTTTATGGTAATTGCGCATCTGTCTGGTAGCATATTTGGTTTGTTTACAGCAAACAGTTGGTTTATTCTCAGCAGGATGAATGTGGCGATGAGAATATCTTAAACCTGTAACCCTGTTTGTTTGCAGATGAGGTTAACCTCATAAATCAACGCTCTGAGCCAGTCAGGCTCCCTGCCCCCTAGTGGCCAGAATAAGTTATTGCATGCCTGCAGTCAAAACTGAACCAGTTTGTCTTGTCACAAATCTCGCTGTTCTGGATGTTTTCCACTTCTCCTGCTCAGCACACATGATCGTTTTTATCATCAGAGTCGAAGTCCAACACAACCAGGATTTGACTCCTTTGGTAGTCGTTGATAGTCACCACCGACTTCACCGTCAATTTTTCATGCCGACGCAGGTAAAACGACTCGGAGATATTTTTTCTTCCTGCCAGCGCTGCCACATGTAATCCTCTAAAGCACGGGCGCTTTAATCACGTTATGCCTTTTGTGGATGTCTCTGACCATCTGGTATTGACACCACAATGAATGGCCATGTCTCTTGTTTTTACAACACTGTGACAAGCGCATCGTACACCGGTTTGCACGCCGCGGCGTCATCGTGTGTTTTCCCTTTCTGTGGCGTGCGTGGCTGCCAGGGATTTGGCGGGCAGAGGCTTATCGTCTCGTCACGGCTCGTAATGTTTGTCATATCAGATTAATCCTGTCATTCTGTCGTACGCATGCCTCAAGTGTTGACCAGCACCTCGCTTCGCTTTTGTCCCGTGGAGACGTTTAGTTCATGTGTGTCGGTGCGCTAATACTCGAATAGATGGGTCTGTTTTGGTTGTGGCTTCGTCGTTTTGATGTATTTTCACAAGCCGAACTGCTTTTTTTTTCCTCATTAGATTAACCTTATTATTTTACAGTTGAGAGTTGTAAACCAAAACAAAACAAGACATCCGGGAACCAAACATGACATTAAAAGTCTCATTTCAAGCTTTACAAAAACATTGGATGACATTTTTTCGCTCCCGTTCTCTAACATTTAAAGAACAAACAAGAGAAATAACGGATAATGAAAATATTTGTTCGCTACAGCGCTGTGCATATTCTTACTTTTCATGAAATGTCAGTTTCATTGGCTGTTGACTTTGTGAAGGTCAGAAATCCCTGTTGTTTCTTCTCTGGTGGAGCATCGACAACGCTGCCTAACGCAGAGAGAAGAGCCAACGCAATGACAGCTTTGAGATCCATCAGACACATTAAACCAGATGTAAAGTTTCACCGCAATATAGAACTCTCGTTTTTTGTAAATAACTCGATTTTACTGTGACGCAGTCTGGATTCACGGACTGCACCGCGCTTCGCCCAGCCGCCGTTTCTGTCTATTAGTCACGTCCCTCCTCGCTAACAAAGTAAGAGCTGCAATAAGTCCGGCGTGGCCGTCCTCTCGGAACAACTCCTGACCTGAAAAATGTGCTGAGCCTAGACGAGCGTCCCATCTGTCTTCTGGCAGTTTATTGTTTTTCTCTGACAGACAAATAATCTCTCGGCTCCGCGCTGTATGACAAATGTAGCGCTTGTGCCTCCTTCGACTTCTTTCACGGCACGGGCGGCTCCTTGGACGAACAACAAGCCCCTAAATCAACCGATCAAGTGGGCGCGTATTGATTATTGATAATGTTTCACGAAGACCACATGAGGGGAGGACGAGGAGGTCTCATGGCCAGGCAGATTCCTCCGTAGTGATCAAGAGCGAGTGTAAAAAGCTCAGCTGCACCGTCTCCTCTTTGCTTTCTCTTCCCCTCGATTGTCAAGAAGACAAAAGGAAGATGTAAGACAGTTGTCAGAGTGGAGTTAGGAAGTGATGAAACAACCAAAAACAGACTGAAAGTGGGGAAGAGGGGGTCTCTGGGGGCCCTCCCTTTGAAGAAAGAGGTCTGAAATGTTAGCAAGGTAAACTCTGTTTGTACAGCAGCACCCTCGCAGTCTCTGCTGATGTTAAAGAGCTGCTCGTCACGCATACAGATGAACTTTTGGGGGTCAGAAAGTGTTTCAGAGGAGCGCGTTCTAATGCAGATCCGGAAATGTGTTGATGGTGAATTCCTCCGACATCAACTGCGCTCCCGCTGCTGCGCCCACTGACGGAGGCTCCCGCTGCTCCTCTCCTCTTCCACCCGTAGGTACTTTGACTCTGTGGATATCTGCAAGATCCACTCCGACTGGCAGGAGGTGCGACTGCAAGGCTGCTTCCCCAGCAAGGCCAACGGCCCGGTCACGGTCACAGCGCTCACTGTGCTGGAGAGGACGGCGCTGGAGTTCGCGCTCTTCCAAGAAGGAAGCAGGTAAACATGGCGGCCTTCTCTTTCTTTCTTTGTTTTTCCTTTGCTTTGCCACCCCGCTGATGGGCGTCCTCCCTCCAGGCGCTCCGATACGGCCGACAGCCACCTGCTGGACCTCTGCATCATGGTGTTCCGCGCCTCCTTCGGCAGCGGCAACAAGCTGACCCTGGGCCGGCTCCTGGCTCACAGCAAGCGGGCGGTGAAGAAGTTCGTGGGCTGCGACGTCATGCTGGAGCCGGGCGAGTACGCCGTGGTCTGCTGCGCCTTCAACCACTGGCAGATGAACATCAGCAGCACCGGAGGCCCGCCGACACCCAGTGAGTGGACGGACGGACTCGTTATGAGCAGTGCTTTCACTCAGGAGTCATTCCCTCAACATTAAACGCGACGTCTGCCGTCAGATTGGAATTCTGAATCAGTCTCCTGTCTCCCTACCAGTCTCCAGTCCCACCAGCGGAGCGGCGCGGCGGCCCAGCCAGGACTTCCCCGGCTACATCCTGGCCATCTACAGCTCTCGGCAGGTGATGGTGGAGCAGGTGGAGGCCACCGCCACCACGCTAGCCGACGCCATCATTCTGCTCACGGAGAACAAAGGCGAGCGACACGAGGTGAGAGTTGTCAGAAACACGAATAAATCCCTTTATTTACTTGATAAATATTCTGTTTACAAAGAACAGGAACCATCGGGTTCCTAAGACGGACGATATCGAGTGTTTCGGGTAAATCCAGCCTTATTAAAGAAATTGACCATCCCGGATCTGAAGGGGAAATAAAAGATGGCTCTCTAAAGGCTTTATTTGCTGTTTCACCCGAAAGACTCCGGTGATTGATTCAGAAATAAAGCATGTCCTCCTTTGCACTCCACTTATTTGGTGCTCAAATGAAATAAAGTTGTGCTAAAATGCAGCCGTACACCTCCGAAACCTGGCAAATCAGGCACTATATATTCAAATCGGCCGTGCCTTCCGCGCGTTTCCTTCGGTATCGATGTAAACCTACTCGAGCTAAATACGCGGCCGTCCATGATTATTTTCTTAAATCAAATGTGCTGAAGCAGAGAAGCTGAAGCTGAAAAGGAAACTGAATAAGTCCAAATACGCAAGTCCTGGACTGCACGTGCCTCTTAAGCCAGAGAACCTTTTCAACTCTGTAAGCCAGCACGCTTCCTCGGCAGAATCCTGAATCATATTTCACCGTTAACACGTGCGGGTTCCTGCTCTTTATCTCTCTCTCACACACACACACACACACACATATACATACACACAGCATCCCAAACCCAGGGAAACAAATTGTTCTGGCTCCCCTGTCACGGTGTCCCATATTTTAGTGGATGACAGAGCTTTTTAAACAGCCCGAGATCATCTTTGTTGAATCATTCAGCACTTCGGCTCCCCAGGAATCTGTCGCTCACAATAGGTAGCCTCGGCTCTCGGGGGGCTCGTGGCAGCCACAGCACAAGCAGCCGTGTTTTTAGCAATATGCTTTAACAAAGACTGCCGGATATTAATAAATAATTGGAGCAGCCTCCAGTTGTTAAAAAAAAGAGCAGCTTTGTACTGCGAGCAGATACTGTACATGTGTTGCTGCCATTTTTTTTCTACGCTCCGGTCGGTGTTGGTGTGACAGTGGCTGTGAAATGACAGAGGTTCAGCCGCATGACTGTTGCTGCAGTCGCTCACCATAAAAGATGAGGAGACGCCTCTTCGGATTGACGCTTCTCTGCTCGCCGTTCGACTCCCGCGTTTTCGGGTGAGGTGCCGTCTCACTCAGCGGCTCCCACCCCGGCGTGTCGGACCCTCGCGGAGGCCAAGAGGGATCCAGAGTTAATCAAATTGAATATCACATTCTAAATCAAACCACAACGATATCGAGCACACCCACAAAACCGCACCATGCTTTTATTTTGAAGGTTCCAGCCCTTATGTGTTAGCGAGAGTGAGAGTATGCGTTTCCATTAGTGGCTTTAAATGATGAATGAACTTTTAACACATTGAGCCGCTTGAAGAGTCTCAACAGTCACTCACACATCATTACTGGCTGCTGTTATACACGGTGCTCACACGCCATTGGGGGGCAGCCAAGGCTGAAATGAGCGGTCGGACCGCTTATGTCGATGTGCAACTGTTCATGTACGTTCCCCCCGTGTGCTCGCAGGGCCGCGAGGGCATGACCTGCTACTACCTGACCCACGGCTGGGCGGGCCTCATCGTGGTGGTGGAGAACCGCCACCCCAAGTACTACCTCCACGTCTCCTGCGACTGCACTGACAGCTTTAACGTGGTGTCCACGCGCGGCAGCCTCAAGACCATCGACAGCGTCCCGCCCCTGCACAGGTACACGCCGGCCCCCCTGTGAAGTCGTAGCTGGTGAAGAAGCTCACCGCTGTGGGAGGGTTTTTTTGGGGCCGCAAACAAACGCAGCGCTCCCGCGGGACAAGTGCTCGCCATTTCTTAATCATCTTCCTCGGGCCGGTCGAAGCGCGTTTAGCTGCTTTTGTTTTCTGTGGGTCCCTGTTGTGCACTTCACACTGCGGTGGGCAGATACACACTCGCAGATTGAAGCATGGCGCAGCAGTTCACGCACCATTAGGTCTCCGTGAATCTCGTTTCTTTGGACACATTACAGCTCGCGTTAATGTAAATTTAGGACCTTATCACCCCCAAAGTTATGGCCCATATAATGGGAAACTGTTAAAAGTCACCATGCATGAGGACTATGTCTTTTTATTGTAATTTTCTCCATCTAACGAGCCCATTACAGACCCCAAGTCGAATAGAAATATTCAGCACTGCAGCGCCGCGACTCTTTTTCCTGCTATTTTGTTCCTTTGCCGTTAGATAATCAGTCAGTGGGTCAAAACATTTAGCAGCTCTGTAATCATCCTCAGGAGGAAATCAGATCCCATTCATGTTCAGAGAGGTGCGAATAACGCTGCCTTTATTTCCCTCCATATGTCACCATGTTATCTCCCTTTGAATCGGAGGCATCAGGCATGATTAATCAGCTCCTCCGCCTCCGTTCTGTTGCTGTGTTTTTCACTTTGACGTTATACTCTCCTCACTTTATTCTCCTGAGTTACTCCATCAAAGGACAGGTAATGAGAAGCCTTCCCAACTTTAATCCAACTGCTGCAGCTGTTTCTCTAAAGTTTTTTTTATCACAACATCGATTTAAAACGACTTGAGTCAAATAAAACATGTAAAACCTGAATTCACCGATGTGAACTGTTTAAAACATGCATGTGGAGCTTTCACTGAATGTTTGAAGTCCGTTTAAGCTTCCTGCAAAGTGACGATAAGTTAAAGTCATCAATAAAAAAACGCGTTCCAGCTTCAATAAAAAGGGAAGTGCAAAGAATTAAAGTCAATGGCGTCTCCTGCCCTCCTGAGGAGGATCCATACTGTCTTTGCTGCACAGTAAAGAAAAGTGCATTTGTATTCAGAGCATCCGTCCTGTGCTCGATGTGCCTTGACAGCAGCTTGAAAGGAGGAGAACCGGAGGCTTTTTCTGGCTGCTCACGCTTCCTTCGCGCTCTCTGTCTCCCCCCGCAGGCAGGTGCTGGTGGTGCTCTCCCAGCTGGAGGGGAACGCCGGCTTCTCCATCACCCACCGCCTGGCTCACCGCAAGGCGGCCCAGGCCTCGCTGGGAGACTGGACGCCCACCAAGGCCACCCACAGCCCCCAGCTCACCCCGGACATTGACGGCCTGCACCGGCCCCGGCCGCTATGACCACCGCCCACTTTGTCCCGCGCACACGGACTTCGATCCCACCAACGGTCAAACCACTGGAAATTCAGGCGAGGGTAGGCAGGCGCCGCGTGGCGCTCTGAGACGACAGAGACGTGTGTGTTTGTGTGTCTTCACTGGATACACACATGAATGTAAAGCATCACAGGCGGCATCGATTTGCTGCACTTTTGATGCTTTTTCATCCGGCCACACACAGACTAACACACACACACACACACTCGTGCTCTGTCCCCCTGCCAAACGGATGTGCCATGTCAGGATGAAATGAGGGAAGCGGCTCCGCGGTGAGTGACCGGGCGTCACTCACGCCCAACCGGAGAGGCTCAAGCTGAAACTTTCTGGATTCTTCTTAGTTCGTAGCTGATAGTTAGCGCTGTACGTGAAACAGAAGTCTGCCCTCGCGCTCAGTGAGCTTCTAGGAACATAAAACAAAAGAATTTTAAAAAAGAAAGCGCCAGGGTGGAGTGCTGAAACTACTGAGCCATCTGCCGGCCCGCAGCCTACGAGCCAATCACACGAGCCCTCCTCCACGGCGTCCGCAAAGACAGCTCACCAACGCGGGACGCTGCAGGAGGACGTTGATCCCAACCATCCTCCTTAACGGTACTTTTTGAGCCAAACTCAACCTACTTACATGTTTTTGTTCGCTGTTTTGGGAGAATACACCTGTCAGTTTGAGTCTTACGTGTTTTCTACACATCCCATGTTGCAGTTTTGTCCTTATTTGTGTTTTTTTGAGGTTATAGAAGTAAAAAGAAGAAGCCATCATCCAAACAGTACTGTGTCTCCACGCTCTCTAGCTCAGGACCAAACCCATTTACATGTACAGTCAGTTCCGTTGGAGTGCAATCTTAAGCTGGAACAGCATCTTTTCTTCGTCAGTGTCCGAGATACCACATCTGCCCCCCTGTAGTGAGTCGTGCTGTGCCTGGGGGGGTTTATCTCCTGCACTCTGACACATAATACTCCTGGTCGAGTCCTCTTTCCTCACAGATAATCCCACGTTGCCCCTCCCTCCTTCCCTCGTGCGTCTCCGCTCGGCCTCAGTTTGGAAGCGTCTGCGCTGGAGGCGAGTCGCCGCGCGATCAACTTCGCGGTTGACCCTCGGGCACGCCGGCTTCTCTCTCATTCACTTCGGCAGTCGCTGTATGTCTTTTGCGCATAAATTAACACTTCGGGAGCGAGTCTCTCCTCCGGATCTTCCGTCTGGCTGCACTCGTTTGTAACACCCCGCCGTTCCTGTCTGATCGTCTCTGGTACTGAATGTCGGTTAGTATCGCCCCCTCGCACATCCTTGCCAGTTATGTCAATTTACACTTTAGTGTACTTAAGGAGTAGGAGAGGAGCTGGTGGCTGTTTGCACAGTCGGTTTGCCATAGGGGAGCTCTTTGAGACGAGCCGCCGAGTTTACTTTGGGAGGTCAGGGACCACTTTTGTTTGGTCGGGTGCGACGCCAGCGTCTGGGCCACCCTCCCCTCCCCTCCCCTCCCTCCCCCCCATGAGAATCCACTGACAGCATGTTCGCAACAACACAAGAGTCCTCGCAAGATAACAAATTAGCATTTTGTCAGACTTGGCACACACACAACCAGAGAAGAGAAGAGTCCCCTGAGACGCTTCGTGACGCAGAGCGTCGTCGAGTCTCGTCTGAGCCGTTTTCAAACGATGTGTTGCCTTCAGCTGTTTTGGGTTGGTTTTTTTAAATGGGGGGTCCTATTAGCCCCGCCCACTTCTTTTTTTTTCTCCCCCTCACTGTCAGAGCCATCAGTCCTGATCCACTGAGCAACTTTCGGTCCTCACCATGGCGATGTTGACGTTTGACGGGGGAGAAATGACTTGCGGTACGACAGCAACACGAAGGAGTGGGAGACTTTCTGTTGTAAGATTAGGGGAAATAAACTTGAAAGCTAATAAGTAAAATCCCTGAAGCATGTGTACGTTAGATGATTGTCTGGCAGAACGAGTTTCGGTGTGAGGAGCGTCTTCAGGAGACGACTCACGACAGGTGAAACTGGGTGACGATGTCTTCAGGATCTTCAGGACCTGCTTGCTGGCGGCCGCGTGCAGTTTTTCCTTGAAGCTGAAGTGTCTGTAAATATGTTTTCCAAAGAAACACACACGTGTAATGACCACTCTCAGATGTCTGTTCACTGCGCGCCGGCACGTGCGCGGCCGCAGCCCCGATCGCTGTGAACGACAGTGTCTAATTTATTTGTGCAAGTGATTTGCAGGCCTGTTTGTGTTTGTTTCTCGCGAGTGCTGTCGCACACTGAGCGGACCGGAGGAATGTGATGATCTGTGGGGCTGCTGCACTGAAACAGCCGTACAAACGGACGCGCCGCTGCTGGATCGCTTCACATTTACACGAGGTTCCGTTTTCCTTCCGTCGTCTTTCCTCCATCACGACTCCCGTCTTTGGCTCCAGTCCCTCTTCTGTTGTGTTGGCGGGTCTTCTGTGCTTCAGTGGCGCCCCCTTCTGCTCAGCAGACAACAACCCAGAGGAGGGGAGGTGTGAACTGAGGGACCAGCCGACACGACGCCTTTTCCCACCCTTTCCGTTCTCCTTGTAAATTGTACAGACTGCAAACCGAAAACACACGAAAGATGAAACAGAAAAAAATCAACCGGCCCTTTTAAACTTGTAAAAAGTGAAAATATGATAGTAGAAACAAACAAAATAGTAACCTAATGCTGAAAAAAATGAACCATGACGAATGTGATATATATTTTATTGATCTTTTTTGGGAGGGTATGAGTATATGTGTATAAAAATATGTATGTTTAATTTTCAATCTCAGGTTCCAATGGACCAAATAAATTTTTTTAAATGAGCTGCTTTGACTGATCTTCATTATAAACAGTGTGTTCAGGCACACTTTGAGTATCTTTACAACAACAAGCTGTGTTTTATGACAGAAGCGCAGAACTTCGAACCATCCCGGGACTTTTTTGTGATGTGGTTTTGCATCTGTGCCGAGTTTCCTCATGTCAGGATCACCAGTGAGCGGGAGGGATCGCGTGTCTCTTTGTATTGGCATCCGGTGCGCAGTGTGCCCTGGCTGGTGTGGGCTCCAGACCCCGGCTGAACCTGGTCTGGATAAAGCGCTAATAAATCACGAGAGAGGGCGAGACAGAAGAGTGCTATTGTCCCATCCTTTGGGCTCATGACCATCTCTTGACTTTCGCAGGAAGGAAAGTTAAAAGAAAACAATCAGAGAGCTCGAAAAACAACAAAAAATATAGACGCTTTGTTAAAATATGAAGAATAAAAGTAAAAAACACACACCGTGAGCCACCTGAGAGCTCAACTTGACAGATATTTGTACTGTGTTTCCTCCCACCTCTCTTTCCTCAACATGCTTTTCACCCACTCGACTGTTTCGCTGCTCTGCGAGCTGATGTGTTCATCATTAATTCCTCAGCTCTCCATTTCTTGGCCTGTGATCTGCCTCCTCTCATCTCAGCACTCCTCCTCTCCTGCTGAGTGTCTTTTTCCAGGCTGTATCAAGACCCCAGCTCCCCCCGCCCCTCCCCGTCAGCTCCTGATACAAGTCTCCACCTCCTCCCCCAAAACCTCCGCCGACCCCTCCCGCCTCCAAACCCACCCCTGCTCTCTTTTACTAAAAAGGGGGCCTATGTGGAGCTTTCTTTGAGGCCTTCCCCTCCCTCCTCTTTGCGGCTCATCCTGTCACGCTCCCTCTTCCACTTAGTGGTCTCCCCCTTTAACCTCCGATTACAGGGGGGCACTCTCCGAGGGTGGTATGCGTTACAGACACCCAGCCGCTACACTGGCAGGGCTCCACGAATGAGGTGGTTACATCCAGCATGAGGAGCTGTCGATCACCTTCTTCATCCCCCATCAAGGACCACCAAAATCATTTGGAAGGCGCCATCTGAAAGCAAAGGTACGGCCACGCGAACGTCTCCTGCTCGCAGGCGGCTTCAGCTGAGTGGAAATGTGTTAATGCTGCGGCTAGTTAGTGGGTCGAAGGCATCCTGAGAGGCAGGAAGTGGAGCTGGGGGGGGGGGGGGCATGGTCAGATAGGTGAGAAAGGAAAAGTGAAAAACCTGCTCTCTCCAGGGAAATCTGTTCATTTCTTACTCTCTGCCTCCCCGACTGCTCTGTAGATACCAAAGAACTAATTAGATATAAGCCTTTCAATTTAGTCTGCACACACGATAAGGCTAAATCACTCCCCAGCAACATTTGGTATGAAATTGAAGAGATACAGAGTTCCCTAAAGTGGAGGGAAACTTTCTTCTCTCTATCTCAGTGTTATTCCGGAAATAATGGAGCCTGGTGAGTACCGAGGAGCGTCTCAGGGTGACAGAGTGAAGCGTTTATTGTGAGGCTCGACTTTCATTGCATGCGGTTTGGACTCGTTTTAAGCCCAGTGCCAGCGCGGCTGTGCTTCACCCAGACGTGGTCGTGTTCAGCTGCGGCCCCGGGCAGGCGGAGGCACATCCATGCAGGCATTTATGATGTGAAACCTGAAGAATTTCAATGGTAACTTCAACCTAAAGAAAGACCGAGCCAGGCATCTGGCACTAATGTCCGTGTTCGTGCGTGTGTGTGTGTGTGTGTGTGTGTGTGTGTGTGTGTGTGTGTGTGTGTGTGTGTGTGTGTGTGTGTGT
>JASSRZ010000086.1:6199862-6233665 GCA_032164315.1 Malacoctenus gilli | reverse complement strand
TGTGTGTGTGTGTGTGTGTGTGTGTGTGTGTGTGTGTGTGTGTGTGTGTGTGTGTGTGTGTGTGTGTGCCACCAGATGATCACATTTCTCCAGTGCTCATTCTCTCTCATGTAAGGCCATGTGAATAAATCTTGCGACATGCAAACGGCGATCGAGATGGAAGGTGTGTGTGTGGGCGTGTGTGCATGTGTGTGTGTCTGGGGGCGGGAGGGGGGGGGGGTCTCAGTCAAGGGCAGGGGCACCGTGACACATCTCCAAGAACATGCCTGATGGAGCCGGGGCGGCTCGCAGATTTGTGTGATCCCCCTGTCACGAGAGTTTCTGTCACTGGGGCCGTCGGTGCTGGAGAGCCTTTGTTGGTGTATTTTAGAGCATGAATGTCAGTCGTGGCCTTCAGTCGCATACGTGTCGCCGCGGCAGCGAGATCCAGAGGAGATTCTTCAGGCTGACGCTCCGAGTGGCATCAGTCTGAGCAGTTCAAATGTCGCTGCCTGGAAACGAACATGTTCGACTGTCTGCCTGATGAATTTCATGGAAGTAGCTTCAATTTTCAACACATTACCGTCCAAACAATCACTTTTCTATAAAATCCAGATTCATCCAAATCCAAAAAATGAGCCGAAGAGAGAAGATGCTACTTTTTGGGTTTCATACTGTTTTCCTGCATCTCAAAATGAGATTTTCCAGTTTATTTTAAGACTTATCGTATCTTTTCAGATAAGATCTTGAGAAAGTCAGACTCTGAAACAGACAAAAGATAAGTTTGTGTATTTGAGCCATCATCACCGGCTCTGAATTCCTCCTGATAGGCCGGGACGAGCGACCCGCGACATGTCTGGAGTCCTCTAAAAGCGGCGCTGTGTGTTGTTTTGGTGCTCGAGTGGCGGGGAGCTCTTGTGAAAGTGGACGTCCGCGCCGTCAGCCCTGCTTCTTTTCATGTGTCAGTCTGAGCTGGAGAGTTCGGGTGGGGCATTCAGGGTGGGGGTGGGGGGGTCTGACTCTGCACCACGTCTGTCAGCGCATAGCGCGCACACCACTGATTTGACATATTTGATGATTTAGAATGTCAGAGAGGTCGAAACGGAATCTGTTTGCTGTTTTGGGATCCTGTTTCCGGGTCCGCTTTGAGTGACGGATCCGTCGCCGGCGGTTTAGCTCGCTAAAGAGCCTCGGTGACTGTTGGGTCAGCACGGGCAGACTTCAGTGAAGCCACAAGCACAGTTAATCCCTAAATCCTTGCATTTATTTGCGTGTGGTCCAAACAGAAGAGTCGTAATCATGCATATAAACATGAAGTCAGTCAGGATAGGCAGACGTGTACTTCGGCAATAAGAAGGCAAACACATAGCTTTGTACTTCAATTGTACACTTGTACAGTTTCTCACATCACAGCTAGACTCTTGAATTTGCAAACGGCACTGGGCTCCAAAAGGGCTCGTCAAAAGTCAGAGCTTTCAAGTTTCTCTCGGGAGCACTGATCTGTGACTTCCAACGAGACACAATCAACAGGGTCTTCGAGATCAATGTTGATTCTTGCAATAAAAACGAAGACGACTCTGAAACCTTTGATTTTCGTCCCACTGACGACAGCAACATGGCGTCACACATCCCGGCGCTCCCCCAGTCCTTCGCTCCGGGGGCCGACAGCGTCTTTTCCGACCAGTCTGGGTTCCACTCGTTGGACTCGAACGTCCCTGGACTGTCGAAGGTGATTCTGGACAAGCTCAACATGAAGGACTACGGAGACTACAGGTAAAAAGACCCTTTTTTTGCACCACAAAATCCTGCACCTGCATCCTCTGACTCCACATTTTGTTGCTCTTCGAACAAATTTCACCAAGAAACCGGTTTGCTTGGCGGATGCTTCGTGTCTCCTTCTCACCAGGGCGGCCGTGGAGGGAAACGTTAAAGGCGTGTCGTTTCGCAACCACAAGGAGATGTTCCAGAAGATGGAGGAAACCTTCATGTTCTGCACCGGCTGCAACAAACTCCCCGACCAGCTCGCCGAAGGACAGAGCCTGAAGCGCTGCGTGAAGTGAGTGCAACGCCGGCGAGTGAAGGGCGTCGCTCCACTGCGCCTCAGTGACAGTTTACTGTTTACACCTTCACCAAAAATACGAGACACAAAACTTCAACATGAAGATAGAAACAACTGAAATAACCTCCGCTTTGTGATATTTTCCCTGTGGATGAATGAGTGAACGAGTGACTGAATAAACAAGTTAACAAGAGAAGAAATGAATGAGGGGATGAGTGAACGGGTGAATAAACGATTGAGCAAATGAGTAGATGAGTGAGTTAATCCTCACTGACAATCAGATTATTTCAGGACAGTAAACTGACACTGTTGTCCAGTCCGATCTGTCGTCGCGTCGGCTCAGTACCGGTTTGATGTGGTCGTCCAATCGCTGCCATGTGTGAAGCATTACCAGTTGCTTTTGTATCAGCGGCGGAATGATAAGTCGCCCGAGAGCGGCTGGCGATACAAAGGATGGCTAATGGCCAGTGGCAAATATAGCGAAGTGCCCTGGCCGGGGTTCATCCCCCAGTGACTCAGCAGCGCGTGAGGAGCGCTCCAAAGCAGCTGGGGAAGTTACGGTCAAAGTTCCGGAAAAGCGTCGAGCAAGAGTTTGCTTCAACACTTCATCTCCTCACCTGGTGACCGTCAGTCAAGCAGAGGCCAAGAAACAGAGTCCTGCCACTTATTTCAACTCGGAAACGTCGAGTTGCTCTTAAAATAAGACATAGTCGCCTTAAAGGTGGACATTTTCCAGCTTATTTCAAAGTCTATATGTCTTATTTTGAGCATGAACAGTCACTCATTTCAGAGATTCGACACCTCTCTGCCTCTGGGCATTTTAATTCTTTTCTCCAAGTCTGACTTTTGATGGCTCATTGGCGTTCCTCGCTGGGCGGCGTGACACGAGGAACAACCCAGAAACAATAGCTGTCAGAGGGCGCGCAAGCTTCGCGCGAGCCGACGGCCATCGTGCGAGAGGAATGGGATGCTCCCCCGGCCGCTTTAGCGCCGCTTTTGCCGCCGATCAGACGGGACTCCTTGCCAAGAGGGCATCGCTTTGCGCCGGGTGGAAGTGACACGCAGCCACACGGAAGATTTTCATGACCGTGCCAACGTTTATAGGCTGTCCAGAGCTCGAAAAAAAATCTGTAGTTTTCTCCTGAAGTTTGTACAGAAATACTCGACAGAGCAGCCTGAAATCTGTGGCAAAGTGCTTGATGAAACAGGATCCTGGTGCAACAAAAAGCACTTTTTTGTGCTGAAAACAAATCGTCCGTCTTGATGAAGTTTCTAGGACTTCTTTACTTCTTACCAAAAAACTCTGAAGAGGCAACAAGTTAAATTCCACTTGATAAGACTTCTTGAAATAAGTGAGAAATGTCTTCAGGTGATTATGTCCTGAATCAAGTGTGATAACAGCGTTTGACTCGGCTGCATACGAGCTTCACTGCGGCGCTTGGATGTTTCTGCCCTTCTCTGGCTTGTTGTTTCTCACACTCGTCCCCACTTTTATTGCGTTCCCCGCAAATGCTCAGCTGCCCGAGTCTCTCCGGCAGCCTGGAAGGAGCAGCAGCAGCAGTTGTTTGGACGGCCAGCTCGCGGAACCACTGAAAAGTGAAACCCCTCGCGACCGTTAACGTCAAAATTACGACCGACAATAAACCGGCGCCGGCTGCCGACGTCCTTTTTTTGTTGTTGACATTTCACTGCCTTAGTTCTTATTTTGCGTTACATTTCTCTGCTTATTAAAGAGCAGATGTTTCCCTGAGAGTCTCACGCTTTAACTTCCGAGGACTCTGTTTTCGCACCTTGTTTTGACTCACTTTGTCCACTTATAAGCCTCTTTTGTCGGATTAGTGCGCACAAAGTGTGCCGTGATGGACACGCTGGCTGATAAATTATTTTATGTAAATCTGGGCGCCTCTAAGGCGACAAGTGATTGCAAGGTAAAGTAATCGTCTCCGATTGCAGCGACTGCAGCTGACAGTCGGTCCTCTAATCCACCGCGTTACCTCACCGGCAAAACTGTGCGGCGGCGCAAAACGCCCGCCTCCGTACAAAGAGGTGTAATCAGTAATAAATTCCGGGCTCCGCTTCGCTGCGGCAGATGTTAAAAACAGGACAGAATTCATTATCGGGTCATGAGATTGCCACTGAATGAGAAGGTCAATGCTCCAGATTAATGTCAGCTGCTATTTATGTCCTGGCACAAGCAAGACATTCTAGCTGCCGGGCCCAGAATAAAAAAAGCTGCCAGGAATATATATCGCATGCAGTAAACCCCCAAAAGCACTTTTAGTATGTGGTGATTTGATACCGCTTTATTTAGTCGCAAACACCTGAAGGGGAAAAAATAAGGCCTTTTAGCATGTTTTATCACCGCAAACTTACTGCTTTCATATTCCAGCGCCTCGAGCCAAACGAGATGAAAAGACCACCGCGAATAACTCGCATGGCGGTCCCATGTTGAGAAGATTTGTTCGCCTTGAGCACAGCAGACTCACTGACCTACAGACAGACTGAAACTGTCAAACGTGCACGTGAAAATAAGGTCTCTCACTGTAAACCTGTGGTGGTCTCCACTTTGCATGCTGTTCACACTCTTCTCGTTTCTCGCCTGGCTGATTTCTCCCCGTCGCGCTGTTCCACGACAGGTGCCTGAATGTGTATTACTGCACGAAAGACTGCCAGAAGAAGGACTGGCCTCAGCACAAGAAGGCGTGCAAGTCGCTGCGGCTGGTGGCCATCGACAGACTGGTGGAGTGGCTGATGTTCACTGGTGAGACGTGAAAACCGTGTCGGGAAAATTAAAATCCGCCTCGCAAGCAGTTTGAGTTAACAAGGCAGAGAAATCCTGCTAATTAAATGTCGTATTTCTAAAGTTCAGCGGCGGAAGTTAAATTCCTGAAAGGCAAAATGTGACAAAAAAAAAAAGTAGGAATGCGGCTTTGGCGTGTTTGTGCAGTTTTAATTAAAGTTCTTCCGTCTGCGAGTTTCTCCCAGTCTGTGTCCTGGAGCTTTGTGTCACGTGAACCCACCCCGGATGTTCACAGGTGACCTCCCGTTCCCCACGGAGACGTGGTCCAAGTCGGCCGGCGAGGTGAAGAACTGGGACGACTGGCTCCCCATGCAGGGCGACCTCACGCCGCGCCTGGACGACATCGTGTCCGGCATCGGCATGACCGTGCTTTGGAAAAACGCGCCCCGGCCGCGGCCGGACGACGAAGAGCTGCGCCAGTCGCTGTGGCGCGTCCAGAGCGAGTTCCTCTCGCGGGTCCTCACGGTCGGCATGGCGGTGCAACGCTTTGGCCTGGAGCCGTTCGCCAGGCCGCTCACCATCCACCTGGCCGGGGCGTCCCACAACGAGACCATGGGAGCCCGGCTGAGCGACTACGATGAACTCGACCGCATGTTCCCCGGACACCAGGGCATCGAGGTGGTGATGGTGGGGCCGGAGGTGGTGCAGGGCCCCATCGTCAGGCCCCCCCTCCGGGCGTTTGGCCCCAGGCAGCGGGTCTACATCAGCGCCTACAAGGCCCTGTACCACCAGTTCTGGGAGGACGTGGTGGAGAGAGAGGAGGCAGCGCGGCCCGACCTGGTGATCGGCTTTCATCCCGGTACGTAAAGAAACAGCGACTCGGACGCCTTGAACTCATGATGCAAAGAGCATAATGGCCATTGTGGCTTCGAATAGCAACAGCTTAAGCCGTGCGCCGTCTGAGCGGACCGGTGACTTCCCTTTTATGTCCGTCCAGCAATCAGCTCTCTCACAGAACAGTAAAAGCTGAGGATGTGTAACTGGCTGGATCTGGCCTGTTCATTAGTGGCGAGCTTTTATTGGGGATTTGGGTGATTAATGGCGGCAGCTGGAAGGAGTTTTGGCTTTGCGATCGCTGGACTCAGCAGAATGTCAGCGAGCTGCCCTTTGGAAAGGAGAGACTCAGCCACTCACTTCACTGTCCCAACTTCATGCAAAATCACCTTTATTTGAGGCGGACTGACGACCGACGACGTTCGGATGTGAGAAAACATTTTGGGAACACAGTAAAAAAAAAAGAGCAACTGGAAGAACGGTGGTATTTCAGAGCTGAGGCCTTGACATGGACGTTTCCTTTTCTCCACTTTCACAACCAGCTCATTAAACGTGCCACTATGACCCCAGCAGAAGTGCCCACACATGTCCCGTGCTCCTCATGTGGCCTGTGGCCCTTTTAAAGTGGCTCAAGGCTCATTTTTAAAATGTTATGTAGCTCACACTGTCGCATGTTTTTGACGGTCTGCTGTACCATCAACATAAAGTTTGTGTTTGGGCTGAAAAAAACAACAAGAAATTCAAAAATTCAGGAAATTCAAAACACGTTCCAAACCGAGCGCCAGCTAGCATCAGCTGTTCGTTACAGCGCCACTTACAGGCCTGGTAGTGAAAGCGTATCCTCATATTATAGAGAGCTTTTTGGAAATTCGTTGCATGTTCCTCTCTGAGTGGAGGAGCTACAGTAAATGTTGTTGCTGAAAGGTGTATTTTGACTGGAGCGAGTGGCCTTGTAAAAAGAAACCAGGACGTCGTCGCCCTGCACCTTGTAAGCCTTCGCACCGACTCGGCTCCTCGACCCTTTAACCTGCAAATCTACGGTGAATCCCTGCCCCCAGCTCACCCGCGAGCTGGGGGCATCACTGCGGGCTGGGTTATCACTGCGGGCTTTGCCGCGGCTAAATATACAGGAATCAGTCACCCTGTGAGTAAACCGTCGGAGAGCCCGTCTGCATTTCGGACTCCGAGACCCTGCACCGCTCCACCAAGCCGGTGGGCGTGGGAGTCAGAGAGTGGGGAAGGTTAAAACAGCGAGAAGCGACTGAGGGAAACGGGGAGGCGCTGACCTTTCGTGAGGCAGCGAGAGCAGCCGTCAGCCCTCACAAAGGAGATTGATGTCAACTGTTTTAATGCCATCCAGGCATTCAGACGCACAGCCTCCAAACAGGTGCTTCGTAAACACAAACACATCTGCTCGATTGTCTCTCTGTGCCACCCAAAAGCCAAATTATGAAAATCATTGCTGGAGAGCGCAATCCACCACACACACACACACACAACTAAAACAGGCGTATTAGTCGGCTCGCATTGATATTAAAAGTCAGCCTGACCGCAGCCTCTTCGTCACCTCGTCTCCCGGAGGTCTGAACTTCTTCACACTTAACTCTCTGTTTAAATCTTTCATGGCGATGAGAAGCGTCACCTGTGGGATGTTCATATCGTGGCATGCATTATTGAGGCCTAATTCGCCGCTCCCCGCAGTTTGAGTTCCCCGCAAAGGCGGGACAGGCGGCGGATAACGTGATGCCATCTGTGTGCCGGTATCGCAGGCCCAACATTGCTCTGCTTCCCCGGTACAATCTGAGCCCTCTCCTGCACCCACCGAGCTGGTTCAGACCCCCTGTACATGCCGACCAGCATCGCTCCAGGCTGAAAACATTCCTACTTTGCAACGATTTCATGAATTCATCTTGTTTTACAAACGTAATCTAACTTTGACGCTCTTTTCTTGAACTATTAATCATGTCGGCCCTAAATTATTCACATCGGGGAGTTTGTTGGTGCCTGTTTGCCTGGTTTAGTCTCACTCAAGGACTCCTGCATGGATTTGAGGTATTTGCCTCCACGGTGGCTTGAATCTCAGTAATCTGGCTGAAGGGCAAACTTCTCACCGTTCTGCACTTTGCAGCTCAAAATACAAACTAAAATAAAAGCTCTTCCAATGAATCGGCTCAAATTCGGAGAGGAAAAGTGACATCTGTCAGTTAATATGCTGCAGGATTATGTGCCCAACCCGTCTTAAATATAGCCGGACCGATGAGGCAAATCGTTTGGGTGACTTAGCGAGAATGTCATGAATCGTCAGCTGGTGCGGCGCTGCTGAGTGCGAACAAGCGCTCCCGAGTCCGGCCGGAGTTCCTGAGCGCTTGTTTGTGGAGCGAGGCCGGCTTTGTCATATTGACCGATAATTAGGCCTCACCCGGGAGGAGTGTGAGTCCGAGGAGAGAGAGAGAGAGAGAGAGATGTGGCCAGCTGGAGACTAATCAGGCGTAATCTGTTCGATCTCCACGTCACAGGAGGAGAAAGGAACTGACTTGCCCCTCTATCAGCCTCTTCGCACTGCAACGGTGAAGTGACGGGCAGCTCCAGACCTCTGCAGCGTCGCCGTCACTCAGCTGGTTTATTGTCCGGCTGGCAGCAAAACACCCCTGACAACAGGAGGGGGGCGACAGAGAGCAGATTACAGGGAGAATAATGCACAGATTCTAGAAAAATGTCTGAACCTCCTGGAATCGGAGAAAAACGTTTCAGACGCCCTCTAGTGGCCGTCAGGATTATGATCAACACAACGGGGAAGAAATCACCACCCGTATGCTCAACGAGTTTGACGTAAACTCTGCAAAGGAAAATAAAAACAGCTTGAAAATATTTACATTTATAAATTTCTTTTAAAAAAGAAGTTTTTGTGGGTTTTTTTGTGCTTGATTTGATCTCCCTGAGGGGCGATTTTGATCTATTTTTTCAAGCCCCCAATCTGCAAAGACAATAATTTGATAGAAAAGAGAACAAGTTTGTTATGCACTGAAAATAATTAACGTAATGTAGTTGCACTGCATGTATTACACAGATTTGTGAGATATCTTGCATGTTTACTGTATGTCTCACTGATTTCTTTTCAGGGTTTCATGCTAACCAGGGTCTGGTAGAAGGCTGGCTGCCCACCCTCCTCCTGCTGCGAGACTACGACATCCCTTCCTTCTTCACCATGTACAAGTACGTGAAGAAAAAAAAGTTGTAGATCCTTGAAATGCACTGCACAAGAGGGCCTCATTAACTGGCTGGCTACACGTCTAGAAAGCAAATGTCTGCACTGATGAATACAGACTGATCCGCTGCACCTCCTTAATGGCAGTCTTGTTCACTCACACAGAGTATTTAGTCTCCCCGACTCCTCACCTGATGTCCACAGCAGTCGTCCATCACAGCACAGTTGTTTGTTTCCCAAAATCCAGAATCGCACTCCTCCTCCTCCTCCTCCTCTCCTCCTCCTCCTCCTCCTCCTCCTCTTTCTTCTCCTCTGTGCACGTCTCCCCTCTTGTGCCAAACACCAGCTCCCTGTGGACACAAAGGGTGTGATAAAGTGAAGATTTGTATCCTCTGCTGCAGGCGCTCTCGACACGCTCCCCCCGCAAAGCCCATCCTGATGAAACAGAAAGTGACTGATGTGTTACTCCGCCGTTGCTTTTCCTCCCGAATTTCCGTCTCCTCGAGAGAAAGCGCCTCCGATGAGGAGTTCACTTCCTCCCGGGGATAATACCACTAAACTTCCCTGATTAATTGAGTTGTCCACTTTGTCTGTCTCTCTCTCTCTCCCTCTCTCAGCGAGACGGAACTCGAGCACTCGCTGCAGATCATGCTGGAGCTGGAGATGCACATCAGGGACAGCGGGCCCAATCCGTTCGCCTCCCAGAAGCCGGAGCAGGTCCAGGCCTGTCCCAACAAACCGCCGGTCTTCTGCAACTCCCACTACGTCTGCTTCCAGGGACTGCTGCCCCGCGAGGACTTTGAGGAGCCAGGTGCCGACGGTTAACAGCTCCACCTCGCGTGTGGGAAAATCAGAGCTTGTCGGATGCTTCTACCACAAGATAAACTTCATAAATCATCAGGAAGAAGAACTCTGGAAGCACACTGTTGTGTTTGACAAGGAGTTTTCGCAATATGTGCGCATTTATCCTTTCGAAAGTTTGTTTCACACTTTCCTTCTAATGTGATTTTATTAGTTAATGAGGCATGTTGCAGAAATCACTCAGAGCTCATTTTGTGGGACGACGGGAGCAGCTTGGTGCCATCACTCGACGCCACTTGGTGCCTCGCGGTGACGCGCTCGCTGGATATAAAGGGCCTTTGTTGTAGGCACATAATGAGAGCGAAATTGGGTTCAGTCAATATTTGATGGCTTCCTGTGAGTTCTTCTGCAGTTACATTGATGTCCAGATCTGCCAGCAGCTGCACGGGGAGCATCCTGATGCAACACCTGACGTGCGATCGCGTGACGCACAGGCTGATTTTTGTTGTTTATTCTCCTGCTTTATTTGGAGATGAGTGTCAGGATGATGGACAGAATCAGAGATGCCAGAAAGATTGTGGATAAACCTTTTTTTATTGTAGCAGATCAGCTTGTTCTAGTTTTGTTTTTCTTCTCTTTTTAAATGTTGCAAAGAAATATTGGACATTAAAGGGGTGAATCTCTTAAACAAGAGGAACAATTTATATTATCAACTGGATTTTATTTGACAGATGAGTGTTTTTTAAGGTGAAATAGACAACTTTAACAATTGGAAATGCTATGCAATAAAAAAACAGCAGTAGTAAAGATGTTAAGTGTTCTCACACTGTCTGAAACATTCATAACTAAAGCTGAAAGCCATTTTATAGGAGGCAGAATTATTTTGAAAGTTGTGGGATTTTAAAGCTTGAGATGAGAAACAAATGCCTCTTTATGACTATAAAACTATATGAATAATTCAAAATAAAACATGGTGGATTAGGACTAGTTCATATCATAGCTGTGGAATAATTTAAACAAGAACTCTCCTGTGTGAGAACTCTCCTGTGTTAGCTCCTGTTAATGTAACTGAAGCCTGTAGATAGTGTTGGTACATATCTGAGAAAAAAGTGACAATGCAAACGTAATGACGCTGGTATTAAAATGCAAGAGCTGCAGATGGGCGTCAAATGTACGTAAAAAAACAATTGTTGAACTGACTCAACAGTGCAACACTGACTTCCTGTGGAGGAGAGGAGGAAATGCAAGCAAACGGTGCGACAACACCCGATGTCTTATGTATAAAAAATAAGACCCAGTGTTGGCAGTTGTTTATTCCAAGGAGGCCACATAAACAACACGGACCACCCCGGAGGGCCGAGCCAGTGGTGCCTCCCGTTTAACATAGAAACACCGTAAATCTACTAATACAAACCACAATTAACAGTTTTTACTCTGCATCAAAGAAATTGTTGCAACATTGAAATATATAAACTGAGCAGAAAAAACCCAGTAAAAACGTGTTTCCACTTCAAAGATGAAAACAAACCAGTAGTATTTAAAGTGTAATGAACCCACTTTGTAACAGAAACGTGTTATTCATTTCTTTAGCGTTGTTGAATGCATTTTAATCATTAAACAGGGGGATTAACACTGGGTTGCAGGGTTATAAACCTTAATGGAGCATCAAATGATTATAAACTGCAAAAAAATATGATCATATTGTCAGCGTGTTGTTAGTAAAATGCAAACAAGATGAAATAAACACAACGTGTTGGAAATGTTCGGTAACGTTGAAATCGTGAAAATACATAGTTTTATACTAGATGCGAACTTCGTGTTGGTGCGACATCCAGGTTCTTCACTTCATTTTGAAGGTAAGTCGCACTTTTCCAATTATTTTTAATTCGTAATCAGGTAAAATTCAGGGCGTGGGGGGAAAAACTACTGGAATTTAGACAGTAGAAGACCGCAAACGTGACTGTTCGCCTCTGGAAAAGTCACTTGTGGCCTGGCAGTTTCTGGACTGAGGCGTCCAGGTACTAAATCGGGCAACAACTTCTGCGGGCCACTCACGTGTCAAGGCCGAGCAACAGCAGCTTCGGGAGCCGCAGTCGACATGGCGGAAAATCAGGCGAACGCGACAGGAAACGACAGGTACGTCCGCCGTATTCAATCAGGACTTCGTTTTAATCAGGAGTTCGTTTTATTCCGAGTGTCATTCTCATTTTTCTCATCATAAAAGAAATACCGCAGGGGGGCGCGCGGCCGCAGGCTCGGCTGGTGGGAGTTGGACGTGTGAATGGCACCATTGGGAGGGTCCTAAGACCTCCACGGGCTGCTGCCCTGCCTGGCCTTCCCGCTGTGCTGTCGTTTCTGTGCGAACTTGTGGCCATTAGAAGCCCCGAGCAGCCCCCTCGTTTCAAACATAACAACCCCCATACTGCAGCACGTGTCCCAGTCTAATTATAGCTGCCATGGCCTGAGCAGCCTACAGTGGAACTCTGAAGGACCAGAAAGCTTTTTCTGAGTCATAACGACCAATATTGATCATGAGAAATGAAGTCAAGTCAAAACATTGTTTTTTGTTGCGTAGTTTTGCTACAATGTCGCAGCACACGTGAACAGAATTTGAGCAAATCAACAACAAACGTGTTTGTGTTCTTTTAGCAGTGCTGTTCCCCAGACCAAGGAGGACTACGTGACGTTCAAGTCCCTCAAAGACATGTTTGAGAAGATGGAGGACTCGTTTAAATTCTGCCAGTGTTGTCAGAAGAGGCCAAATCAGCTGTCAGACCCCAAGAGCCTGAAGCGATGCTCGAGGTACCCCAAGAATCCAAAACAACAGGCAGATTTCCGACAGGCCAGATCCGTGGATGTGGGTTTGTTTTTTTGATCCAGAGACTGTCCTCCTTTTTCGCCTAGATGTCGCTACGTTTACTACTGCAGCAAAGGCTGTCAGAAGTCCAACTGGTCCGAGCACAAGAAGTTCTGCTCGTCTTTGTGCCAGGCTGCCGTCGACAAATTTGTGGAGTGGCTCGTTTTCAAAGGTAAGATGTGAACAAGACGCGGTCTCGAACAGCCAGTCAGAAAGAAAAAGTCCCTCCTGTTGCGTGTTTTTGAGGGGTCTTTGAGTTTTCTGCGTTGGTCCGTCATCAGGAGACCTTCCTTTCCCCACCGAGAAGTGGTCGAAGCCCGTGTCCGAGGTCACGCGTTGGGAGGACTGGCTGACCATGCAGGTAAACTTCACGACGCACATGGACGCCATCCTCAACGGAGCGTCAATGGCGTCGCTGTGGAGCGACGCCGGCAGGTCCCGCCCTGACGACGAGGCCCTGAAGCAGTCGGTGTGGAGGGTGTGCAGCGAGGTCTTCACCCGGCCCCTCACCGTGTCCTGGGCCATGAGGTTGTTTGGCGTCGACCCGTACGCCAAACCCATCACCATCCACCTCGTCGGAACGGGCCCCAACGAGACCATGGCGGGCAAACTCAGCGACTACGACGAGCTGAACAACATGTTCCCCGGACACCAGGGCATCGAGGTGGTCATGGTGGGGCCGGAGTTGGTGGACGGCCCCTTCATGAGGCCTCCCCTCAGGGCTTTCGGCCCCAGGGAGAGGGTCTACATCAGCGCCTACAAGGGCCTCTACCACCAGTTCTGGGAGGAGCTGGTGGAGAACGAGGAGGCGGCCAAGCCGGACCTCGTGGTTGGATTCCACCCTGGTGAGAACATGACGACGGCAGCCGCTGTTGTCAGACTTTCATCATGTCATGAGTCGTTGATTCTGACTTCTTCTCCCTCGTTTTCTGTCAAGAGTTCAATGCTGATCAAGGGCTGGACGAGGGCTGGCTTCCCACCCTGCTGCTCCTCAGGGACTACGAGATTCCTTCCTTCTTCACAGCTCACGCGTGAGTGTTTTGGGAGAAGACCCCCACACAGGGGCCACAAAGGACCCCTTCATGTGTCTCTGACAATCTTATGGCAAGTCAAGAGCTCGAGGCAAATACAGACGTGCTTGATGTCGGAATAGTCAGTTTTGAGCCTCTTTTGGGTCATTTTGAGTTGCTGCGTGTTTGTGCGATGGCTCCTGATAACGGCTTCTTGTCGTCTCCCTGCAGCGAGGCGGAGATGACGTACTCGCTGCAGATCCTCCTGGAGTTAGAAATGGACATGAGAGGAAGTGGAAGCAACCCGTTTCCCTCGCTGAAGCCGGAACTGGGCCTGTCGGCCCACAAACCTCTCATCTACGCCAACGCCCATTACTTCTGTTTTCAGGGTCCGCTGTGGACTGAGGAGTTCGAGGAGTTAGAGGGGTCCTAACGGGGGCGCCGATTGCAGTCGAGCACCGACGCAGGCAGACATGCTGTCACTGTTGCTCGGAATGTGCTTGGTTGTTTGTTTGTTTTTTCTAACTAAAACCTTTTTGTTTTTTTTTTAATCTGGTTCTTAACATGTTTCTTAACAGGATTGAGACTGTTACAGTATTTGCATTTTTTTCATCTCCAAACACCAGTAAAGTGAGATTTAAAAAGGGCGTCTGAGAGCTGCTGTTCTGAAACCCTGTTGTTCAATGGAAATGTCTGCTCCTGCATCAAGTCTCAATAAATCACATCATGTCTTGTGTCAGTTTATGTTACAATTTGATAATCATCAATTGGAATCAAATAGTGTTTTTAACTCAAATACAGGAGTGTATGATAACTTTACTCACTTTAAAACAGTTAAATTTCACCTGAAATGATTCATTTAGTTAGGTTGAATTTCAGTATGTGCAGCACACCACATATATTTACGATATTTTGAGTTATTTTAACCTTATCAAAAGTTCACTGAGAGCAAGTGGATCAACAGACGATAAAAAATCAGAAAATGAATTTTTACGTTTTATAAGCTTTTCCTGGGATTTGTGATATCACCGCGATACTCAAACCTGCACCGGAAATACGTTTCATACTCCCTCAGTAGGGGAACGTTTCCGCACGACCACACACATGTGTGACACATATTCTTTGAACGGACGTTCCTGCTTATTGAATCTATGAGTGAAATAAGTGATAGTATTGCATGAATAACAACATTTGTGCCATACCAAAACCGTAAAATGTTTTAATGTACACCGTAGGGTTTCTTGAAGGTAGCGGAACTTTGTTTTAGTGCCTGTTTGCGGGGAAGGTAAATACAAATGCACAGCAGGAAGTTGTTGTCAGTGTTAAATAGCAGCTGCTAGCAGCATACAGCTCAAAACATGCCTTTATTTTTCTCCCTTTGAAGCCGTGGACCCCCAGAAATAACTCTGGAGGAAGCCGTCGCATTGTTGGAACTATATTTAGTTGTAATGGTAATTTCATTTTCCTGGGCCATTTATTTTATCTTCCTGTCCAAGCCCCTGTTTGGGAAGAACTAACTAGCCCCCACCCCGGGTTAGCTATGGCTCGGTGACAGACAGCTTGACTGGGCGCTTCTCGTTATACTTTGTCGCTGTGCTGAGCAGCAGAGATGGATTTCTCGAAATTTCTGGACGACGACTTCGACGTGAAGGACTGGGTGAACGGCGCCTTCAAGGTGGTGCAGAAAGATGCTCCGGGGAAGGCGGACACACACGCAGCTACGCTGGTCATGAAGCTGCAGCTTTTCATCCAGGAGGTCAACAATGCCATAGAGGGTCAGTACGACTCCGTTCGTCAGTTTTATTGCAGCATTCTGTACGAAGCGACACAGGATGAACATGCAAATTCCACTCCAAAAGTCGAAGTCAACTCTTGTCTCCCCCTCATCTAAGCTCACAATAAACTGTGTTTCGAGCTGGAAAAGCAACACTTCCCCTTCCAAAAATGCTTCAAATACTTTCTCTGCAGCTTCAACTTTATTTAGACTGATTTTGATTGTTTTTCATGCTTTGTTGTGTGAAGAGAGCAGTAATCAGGCCCTTCAAAATATGCCCCGAGTGCTGCGGGACGTGGAGGCTCTGAAACAGGAGGCTTCGTTCCTGAAGGAGCAGATGGTTCTGGTCAAGGAGGACATCAAGAAGTTTGAGCAGGACACGGTTCAGTCCATGCAGGTGTGTGAGCTGCTTGGAGAAAACGGTCGACATTCTCACTCCTCGCTGTGAACTGTGCAAACTCGGGCAGTGCTCAGTCACTGGCACCGGTGTGACGTTGGCATGGTGCTCTCGGGACGATTCTCTGTCTTGAAATAAACCGATTGTTTCGGATGATGTTGGTCAGGTCCTGGTGGAGATCGATCAAGTGAAGAGCCGAATGCACCTGGCAGCAGAAGCTCTGCAGGAGGCAGACAAATGGAGCACGCTGAGTGCAGACATAGAGGAGACCTTCAAAACGCAGGTATAAATAAGGGAAACTGCTGCAGGTTATATAATCACATCAGTGTCCGTCTTGGCGCTTAGTGATGCATTCTGGGCCCCATCCAAGTCACAACCTGAAAACTGTCTCTTTACAGGCTCAGAAACCTCAGAGCTGCTGTGTATCAGGAAGTTGGTGTTAGTCTCAGTCATATTGTGTTTACCTCACAGGACTTTGCAGTGATTTCCTCCAAGCTGACCAGCATGCAGAACAGTCTGGCCATGCTGGTGGACACACCGGACTACTCTGAGAAGTGTGTCCACTTGGAGGCCCTGAAGAACAGACTGGAGGCCATGGCCAGCCCACAGATCGTGGCGACATTTAATTCCATGTCTATTGGTGGGAACCCTGGAGGAAACGCTCATATTTCTCATTTTCATTCCGTCTCCTCCACGTCTGGTGTGTTTGCTTTGGTGCCCTCTGAGTACACATATTAATGTGTATTTTCCTGTCTGCAGACCAAGCGAAGTTGTTTGTGAAAGTGTTTACCGAGATCGACAGAATGCCGCAGCTTCTCGCTTACTACTACAAATGTCATAAGGTACTCAATAGATAAACAGATAAACCAGCTCACAGTCATTTTGGGCTTTATTACAGGGTAGATGAGCTCTAATGTCTGTTTTCTGCGTCTCCAGGGACAGTTGGTGAGCATATGGCAGGATCTCTCTCAGAGTGAGCTCAGTCTGAATCAGCAGCTGGCTGAATTTTACGACACTTTGCTCTCCACTTGGCACACTCAGCTCCAGTGGAGCAGCCAGGTGAGTCACAGCGGAGCACCAAATGCACCTGACGTCAGACTTCCTCGCCGAAGAGTCCAAGGGTTCACTTGTCTTAAAACTGCCGCAGGTGTTTAAGAACCCATACGAGGTGGTGACGGTGTTGCTGATTCAGACTCTGGGGGCCATGGTGCCCTCCATCCCCGTGTGCCTGAGCACGGCCATGGAGCGCGCGGCCCAGGAGCAGCGTCTGGACACTCTGCTGGAGCTCCACCACACAGTGTCTACGTTCGGACACAGCCTGGAAGCCGCCATGCTGCCTCACCTGGGTCCGCACACACACCAGACTGCAGAGTCCAAGATGAAGATGAGGGCGGTCGCGTTCTCATGTTTCCTCTGCGTTTTCCCTCCACAGGCGAGAACAACCTACTGAAAGTGAACGAGCTGGTCTGCGCTCTGTATGATCCCTACAAGTCTTATCAGCTGCAGTACGGAGAGCTGGAGGAGGCTCATCTCCTCATCCAGATCAGTGCTGTTCCTCTGGTTAGATGCCACACACATCCACATGCACCAACAAGACTCGCTTCGTTGCTTTTTGTTTCACATCTTCGAATTCTTTCGTGTCTTTAGGAACACGGGGAGGTAATTGATTGCGTAGAGGAGTTGAGTCACTCGGTGGGCAAGTTGTTTGGGCTGGCCGGTGCGGCTGTGGATCGCTGTGTCAGACTGACGGATGGACTCGCCGTGTGTGGCCTCATCAAAGCTCTGAAAGCCCTCTTCACCAAGTAAAGAGCCTCTTCTCCTCCTCCTTTTTAACTCAGTTGATAGAAATATTTAGCAATAAATGTGATGTAATGCTCTGCTTGTTTCAGATATGTGTCGGATTTCTCGACGACTCTCCAGTCAATCAAAAAGAAGTGTAAACTTGAGGAAATGCCCAGTTCATCTGTTTTCCAGGAGGACTGGACGGCGTTCCAGAACACCGTCAGGTAAAGTTGCTTCTCGGTGACACACTTCGAACACAACTCGCCTCACTTTACACCTAAGTTTTATGTTGTGTCCTGCAGGATCATTGCTACATGCGGAGAGTTACTCAGGCAGTGTGGGGCGTTCGAGCAACAGCTTTCAAACAAGTGAGAGAATTGTTTATAGAAATGCTTATTGTAAGAAGTCGAATACCTGGAATACGAGTAACCGAGTGCCATGTTTGTGATCGACTCTTCTCGCAGGATTTTGGGCACAGCAGGTAAGTATCTGTCCGAGTCGTACAGCCCCCGCAGCCTGGCCGGCATCCAGGAGGCCACCTCCACCGAGAGGAAGAGCGCCACCAAGAACCCGTGGCAGGACTACAACTACCTCCAGAGGGGGAACGTGGCCGAGTACAACAACCTGATGGAAGTCCTCTACTCGTTAAAGGTGCGCCGCAGGCTGGATGCCTCCTGAAAGGAGGCGGCTGTAATTGGTTTACCGGGCGCCTCGTGCGGCCGCGCTCACGTCTCTGCTTTCGCCTGGCCTCGCAGGAGAAAGGCACCGGGAACTCCAGCTTGTTAGCTGAGCCCAGAACAGCTCTGACCAGGCTCAATCAGCAGGCCAACCAGCTGGCCTTCGACTCTGTCTTCCTGCAGATCAAACACCAGCTCTGCCTCGTCTCCAAGATGGAGGTGATTACGTGTCAAGTTTCTCCGTCATTCGATTTTAGCCACTGACAGATAAGATTTGAGTGTGTAAGTGCCGCGCGGCTTCAAGATCGCCTCCGCGGCCCCGCATCTGAGTGTCCGATATACCGTAACTTCATCAGTCCAATTTCTGACCCCGGTTTATTTAAAGAACCAAGAAGCGCCAGGAATCGGAGAGAGCTACACGGAGGACCTGCCCACCTTCAGCCTGTCGCCACAAGAATACATCACCAATGTGAGTCAGCTTTGAATATTCACGTTTGCGTGAATACAAACGCTGATGTCGCACTCACAAAAGCCAGAAATAAAACAAAATGCACAAAACTGCTTGAAAGAAATGAAAAAAACAATATACAGAAGTGTCAGAGCGAAACAGGACTGAAACTCATATCGTGTGTGTCCTCCTCCATGACTCTGTCCCCCCACCCTCTCAGATAGGACAGTACCTGATGTCTCTGCCGCTCCACTTGGAGCCCTTTGTGACGCAGGAGGACCCGGCGTTAGAGATGGCCTTACATGCTGGGAAGCTGCCCTTTCCTCCAGAGCAAGGTCACGCTCTAATCCAATGTTTGTTTCCCCTTCAAAATAAAGCACCAGACAAAGAGGGAAAATCATCCCTCAGATTCTTATTTTTCAGCACAGACATCTATTCTTGCACCCTTCATCTCTTCTGGCCAAGTTCTTTTCCCAAACACAGATTTCTTCCCCTTCCTCTGGCAGGTGACGACTTGCCAGAGTTGGACAACACTGCGGACTACTGGCTGGGCTCCATTGCTCGAGCCACCATGCAGACGTACTGCGATGCCATCCTGCTCATCCCCCAGCTGAGCCCCCGTTCCACCAAGCAGCTGGCCACGGATATCGGTACTGTCAGCGCAACGCTCGACATCCAGGAAATTTGGTGTTTCCCTCCGGATCTTTGGCGCTTAACACTCTCGTTCTGGCTCCGCAGACTATCTGAGCAATGTGATGGACGCGCTGGGCCTGCAGCCTTCACGCGGCCTGCAGCACATCGTCACACTGCTGAGGGCCAAACCAGAAGAATACAGGCAGACCGCCAAGCTGCTGCCCCGGAGACTGGCCTCCACCATCGCTGCTCTGCGCGCCATCGACTACTGACGACGAGGAGGGGGGGGTCAGAGGGTGGGACTCCGTCGCTGTGGTGGCGGCTGGAGGCTTCCTGTGCCGTAAACAAACAGAGGAATGTGATACCGACAGGAGCCGGTTTACACGTAAACACTCCTGGAAACTGAGATTCACTCGAGATGATTCCGACTTGCAGCTTTTTGAAACGTTGGGCGGCGGGATTGATGGGAATGTTGGCAGGGTGGCGCAGACTTTTTACTGAAGTAACGTTGATCTTAACTCTACTGTCTCACTGGTGACGATGCCTTCAAGTGAAGCCAAAAGGTGGGAAGACTTTTGGGGAGCGATATCATAGCATTTATTGAAATATTTTGATACACATACGAAGACGGATATTTGTGGTTATTAAATTATATTGAGGTAATATTTGTGATACGACGTTTATTAGTGGCTGACTTGGCTTGAGGGGACATGATCTGTTTGTTTGTTGTCATGGTAATGGATGGATTTACGATGCGGTGGGTCTTCCAGATATTTTCTTGCAGTATCGTGAAGTTGTGTACATAAAACATTAACTCGACAACAAAGCCTCCTGTGTTGTTTTTCTGGTTGAACGGGGTGACAAGTGGATCTTTCTCGAGAGGAGTCTCCAGTGGTGAACTTCAACGATGTCCTTTGTCTGAAATTGTCCCGTTTTGCCCTTTCGTGTTATGAACCGATGCTGAATGTATTCGCACCCTCCAACCATGAAAATTGCGGCGTCTCTCACAGTGAACTGTCTGGGGGACGCACGTAGAAATGGGAAATAAGAGTGTCACATGAGGTCGGACTGCCGAAGAAGTCGGCAGAACATGCTGTTCCTCTTGTGAGCTACTTTTCTTGACGAAGTGGTGGATAAATATAAAAGAAAATGATTTAAAAAATAAAGCTGATCAAAAACAATATTGCACGTTTAATTTTGAAGCCTTTAAGGTCTTACTTATGTGGGGGAAAAAACGTCAGTTGCACATGTTTTTTTTAACTTCATTCTAATCGGCGAAGTTGGTTACAAGTAATGTGGTAAAAAAAAGAACGTTTTGTTCTTTTATTATTTTTGATGGGGAGGATTTCCGTTTACTTATAAAAGTATATTAGTGCAAACGATCTATATTTTTTATATTTGATTTATTTTTCAAAACGCAATTTTATATATACTGTGGATTTTTCTCTCCCTCAAAAATAAAATTAACCAAAATTTAGAAAAATAAATGACAAAAATTGCATCGGATTTTTCTCTCGACAAGGAAATAAAAGCAACCTAATTTTTTTATTTTTCTATTGTCAGGTCGACTGTTCGGAGTGTCGCTGGGTGATCTGTTGGGCACCGATGAGCCCGGATTGGCTGCTCTCGGTCGTCCCGCCGTCCGGGCGCGCGGACGGAGCATCATCCAGCAGCATCACACGCCGCCGTACCTGCTCCCCTCCAACATGGACCAGTGTTTGGCCCTGACGTCAGCCGTTACCGCCCTGCCTGCAGTGTCGGTGCCTACAGATGATGATGGAGACGGCGGCAGCGGCCTCGCCATGAAAACCATCCGGTAGCGGAGTTGAGGCGCGGCGGAGGAACGGGAAGAGGAACCGGAGTCGTCGTTTTAGAGCATATCTTTGTTGATAGGAAAAAGACGAAAGCAACTTTGGGACGCGGACACAGCTGCCTTCCACATCTGGCTCGGGAAGAGATGCCCCGCAAGCGGCAAGGCGCGAGGGAGCGGCGGGCACAGCCGCTCCGGTCGGGGGGTCCCTCACTTTGGCAGTAGCCCCACGGAGGCGATTTAGGGAAGACGTCTCCCCCTTCCCTCCCTCCCTCCCTCTCTCCCTCCCTCCCATCTTCCCGAAACCCCGCCGGACCACGACGGATCTGACGGCCGGAGATGAAGAGATACCTTTTTAAAAGGGTGGAGCTGCGGTCGGTTTAATAAATAATGAGGGATCCCGCTCGTCCCTCTCCCCGCGCTGGATTTGATGCTCGCGTCTGACCGTCAGTGACACCCTGGACCTCCGCCGCCTTTGTTTTTCGTGCGCGCACAACGACGCCGGTGATGTTATGTCACCGGAGCGACTGCTAGGGGAGGATGGCGGCCGCTGGCCGGTGCGGGACGACCGCGGGCATCCGCGCACGGCGCCCCGTCTGTGGCTCTCCGCGGAGGCTGTTTATGCAATCCGACGCAGTGTTGCAAGTGGGCTGATCTGATGCTACCCCGCCGCGTCCCCCTGCGATGGTCCCCAGAGCCGCCGGGCCTTTATTATGTCTCTGAGAAACGTGTCCAGGCCTCCGAGTGAGGGAGCCGTCCCCGCGCGTCTGGGGGTGGGTGAGGCGATGCCCTGAGTTTCGGAGCTTTAGGGGGGGGGACCCTTGTCTGGATATCTGAAGACACCCAGCCGCGACCATGTCGAAAGTTGTCAGTAACAAGGAGAAGAAATCCTTCAGCAAGAAGCTGTTCCGGCGGAGCTCGGTGCGCTCCGTGGGGAGCTTCATGAACCGGGTCCTCCGGACTCTGTCCACTCTGTCTCACTTCAGCACCGACGAGCAGGCCGCCGAGGACGAGAAGGACGACGCCACGCTCATCCCCAACACCACCGGGGGGTCGCTGCCCTCCGACGACAGCGACTGCGGGGGGTTCCCCTTCGGGGACAAGGTGCCGGGGGTCGCCGGGCTCAAGAACCACGGCAACACCTGCTTCATGAACGCCATCCTGCAGTGCCTGAGCAACACGGAGCTGTTTGCCGAGTACCTGGCTCTGGAGCAGTTCAAGGGAGGAGGAGGTGGAGGTGGAGGTGGTGGAGGTGGTGGTGGAGGAGGAGGAGGTGGAGGAGGAGGAGGAGGAGGAGGAGGAGACGCCAGCAGCAACAGCGAGAAGGCCAAGTCCAACGGGGTCCTGGTGCAGAAGAAGGGGGTCAGCCAGACGCAGCAGGACGGCGGGGAGGTGACGGAGCAGCTGTCCGGCCTGGTCCGGGCGCTGTGGACCTTCGAGTACACGCCTCAGCACAGCCGGGACTTCAAGGTAGGACGCTGCGACCAGACGCACGCGCCAAAAATGTCAACAAATGACTGAAAACTCCTCGCGTGCACGTTTTGGACCAAAGGTTCAATTCACAGGTTTGAGAATACTTCACTTTCAGCCTGATTGTGCGACAATAACTCATCCAAACAGGTTCATAAGTTGCATGTTCGTATCAGTGAGAACTCCTGCGTGCACAGGGAGAGCATGCACACCCCACAGCGAGGCCCACCCCAGTCTCAAACCTGGGACCCTCCCACTGTGAGGCCAGAGCACCAACCACGTACCATTAGGACCGTTACTGCACCTTTAAGTCAGACTTAAAGTTGGAAACTTTTGCACAACCGCACTCATAAATAATTCAAGGTAAACAAAACACAGTCCTGTGACTTCAACTCTCTCTAAAAAGACCTGATTATTACAAATTTATATGGAACTATAGAAATATTTTCTGCTTTTTTCAGGCATACACACTGAATATTGGGGGATTAAGTGTCTCGTGAAAGATGTGATCAATCGGAAACACAAAAATGACTCCAATGTTCTGTGCAAACGATTGATTTTGTTTTATTTTCTGATTCCTGCTAATTGGAGCCTTTGATCAAGGATTAGTTTCCACACATAATCCAGCACAGCTCCCAGTTTATGTAACACTCGCAGTCGCAAACAGCCTCGTTTTTTGGTCGATAGAGGCCCATAAAGCGGCTGCTGGTCAGCTGACTCTGAGTCCCCCGTGCTGAGCTGTAATAATACTCTGATCGGGGCTCTTTTTTAAGTTATTTTCGACGACTCGACTGTCTGCCTGACTCCCGTCAGCCTTTGTTTCAGCCTCGTCTGCTTTCTCATCGTTTCACCTCCTCCAACCTGCAGCCACTCAAACATCTGCCTGTCACCAACACAAAGGTTCGCTCCCTCTCGGCGGCGGCGGCGGCGGCGGCGGCGGCGACGGACGCTCGTCGTCCCTCTCTTTTTCATGTGAACGCTCAAAATACCAAAGCGGGCCATACGGTCCGTCCTTTATTCTTGCTGCTGTTTCTATTTCCGTCCGTTTCTTTCTGCCTCGGTTGCCAGCCAGAGAACAAACAGTCCGGTCGGATATAGATTGTTCTCATCAGAGTCGGAGCGACTGATTATCTCAGCAGGGAAACCAGCTTCACACACCTCAACCAGAGGATATTTGGGACGCTCAGCGTGGAGTAAAACTGTGAGATGAAGATGGGATTTCTGGCTGCTGACATGTCAGACAGTTGGAGGGCTCACAGAAAAGTGTCCCCGCCACTTGGCTGGATCAGAAGAACTCCCATGTTCTCACTGGCTCTTCATCGCTTTTGGCAGTAATTAGTATTTTGCATCACAACTCTGAAAGCAGCTAATTGGACCACCGAAAAGCCAAGCTGCCTCCGTGGTCGGCGTGCATTACGGCCCGGCGTGCACGTGCGACGGCGCTGTGCTTTCTGGGCCGCGGCCGCAGCCGCAGCCTGAGCTCGCAGGGGCGCGAGCACTTAAAGATCATTAGGGAGACGTCGCTAATGACGAATTATCGGCTACGTTTGGGATCCATTTTCTTCGGGAAAGTGGCCGGTTTGGAGGAAATGCACAGCGAGCAAAAGCACGATTCAGACCGAGTCCACCAAGTACTGGGGGGAGATCAAAACAGAATGTGAAAGTTGATACTTCATTTGAAAGTCTGATTAGTGGTGAAACAAATCCAAGTGATGGAGGAAGCTTGAAAATGACCGTTTTTTGTCATATTTTCTCCATTAGAAAAGTATTAATTCACTCTTATGTCAATTTTTTGGATGACTTTATCTGTAACTGTAAACTTTCAATCCTGAGGAGATCAGAATTAGAAATACTTTATTAATCCCAGAGTGAAATTTAATATTGTTAAAAAAAAGTAAATTTTTTCCCCCCATTTTTTAAAAACAACTTTTAAATCTAAAAAAGAAAAAATCTGTTTTTTTTAAATTGCTGAATAAAATAGTTAAATAATGGTTTACTTTGAATATCACATTAAAAAAAATCCCAAAACTAATAATATTATTTACATTCAATGAAAATTGCACGATTCTTACATCCAGCTGAAGCTAAATCTTTATTTTTTATTTAAAAACCACAATTTGCTCAGAAGTAGTACAGCTTGACATGAATATCTCGAAGGTAAAGCTGACACTCAGGCCTTTTTGTGCTGACGTTTACAACAGAAGTGGGTTCAGACACGTGGTAGCGGGTGATTACATTGGAGCAGATACGTCCCATTACTCTGCAGGCATCCTTAATGATTCTAAGTGTCATTTGGAGTCTTTTTTTAACGCCGAGTTGAGCCTGAAACACCAATTATTTCACGTATGACGGCTCGAATTGAGCGCAGCAGCGTTCCTGCACACAGACGGCAGAATTATCATGAAGAGAAACACTCGAGTTCCTCTGACGATGAAGATCTCATCACTTTTAAATTAATTTATATTTTTGCATGCAAGCGCGTGTTAGGGTGTAGAAAATGATTGACTAACTGTCGTGTATTGTGGAGATTTTCCTTTGTTCACTAAAAATACCCCCGCCTCGCCGCCTGTCAACGCTTCTTGTCAGCGTGCGGCTTCAAAGAGACTTTGATTTTTTTGGAAATCATTAATATCTCCCCCAGATGTGCGTCCCTGAACGCATCCCCGACTAAAAATAACCTTTGTGGTCATGCTGCAGGAGGAAGGGCAGCGATTTTTTTCCCCACCACTTTTGGCAAAAAAACGCAAAGGTTGCCTTTTTTTGACCCTCAGTCTGAGCAGGAGCGCCCCCCCCCCCAGGAGAGGCCGGAGAGACACGCTCAGCCCGGTCCCCTCGGATCTCTGACCTTGCGTGACATTTGATAGCAGGATCGTAGGGGTGACTTCACACACCGACCAACCGCTAACCGTCGGCGAGGTCAAGCGTCAGCCGGAGCGCGTGCTTTAAAAAGCTCCGCGGCTGACCTTTGGGATTGTGCTGATCTCTGTCCTGGTCAAACGTGCTGAATATTTTATGATCGGGCGCTGTGGAAAACAGAGGTGGCGCTCGCTGAGCTGAGAATCCAGTTTCTGATGTTTTTTTTGCTGTTGTTTTTTATCATTCCTTCTTAAAACTGCGGTTTGTTTGACTCGGCAGAACGTGGTGTCCAAGAGCGCTCTGCAGTTCCGGGGGAACTCGCAGCACGACGCGCAAGAGTTCCTCCTCTGGCTGCTCGACCGCGTCCACGAAGACCTCAACCAAATCATTCAGCCTGACATCAGACCCCCGAGGAAGGTAAACACCTCTGAGGTCACAAGTTCGACAATAAAAACTGACATTCTTCTCAGTTTGCGGCCGAGCTGATCGATATCGTGATGTCACAACACGACAAAGTGTTTTTGTTGGGACTTTCGTGGCTGATTTCACATATTTCTTGGTGGAATCGTCCTTTTTTTTCCAGCCTCCAGTGGAAGAAGAGACGGTTCCTGAAGGATCTCCACTACCAGCACCTGGCTCTTTTGTACAGGAGCTGTTTCAGGCACAATACAGGTGCAAACACCGCTCGCAAACCATCGGACACATCATGTATTATTGCTGATTTATTGGCTTTACCTTACAGAAGAAACAGGAAACTTTACTAACACCTGGAGGAGTTTTCAGCCACTGCAAACTCAAGCATACTTCATCGTTTGTAATGCAGAGAATAGAAAGCTGTTTTGTGAAATAATATGTGGAAAAAGACAGATTTTTCTTCCTGTTAAAGTTCCTTTGTGGCAGGTTGATATTCACTGACATCCTGTAAAACCTGAAGCGAGCGTAATGCTCTCTGTGCGTCTGTTTTTAGGTCCTCCCTGACCTGCCCTCACTGCCAGAAACAGAGCAACACCTTTGATCCTTTCCTCTGCATCTCACTGCCAATCCCAGTACCTCACACACGGTAAGGTGACCCTGCGTTCGCTTCACGAGTAAGACAATCGCTCCCAGAACCAAACTCACACACACGCACACGCACAAAAAAAATGTAAGAAAAAATCAGTCCCTGTTTCCAAAAATGCAACAAGACGAGATCCGGCCCGAGAAAATCAAACCCTGGAGAGAGACGTGACAGGAGGAGGCTAAAATTAGACGCCGCTGCGTGTCTTTGAAGCGTCAGTCCGACTGTTTGTGGGACGCATCCGGCTGATGGCGGCCCCCCCGTGTCTTGCAGGCCTCTATACGTGACGGTGGTGTACCAAGGAAAGTGCTCCCACTGCATGAGGGTCGGGGTGGCCGTGCCGCTCTCCGGCACCGTGTCCAGGCTGAGACAAGCGGTGGCCCAAGAGACCAAAATCCCTGCCCAACAGGTGTGTTGCTCTGGTTTCCAGCATGAGAGGATTCATCCCTTCACGTCCTGGTGTGGTTTCGAGAAATCTCACTGTGCGCCATGTGGTCTCGGCTCAGATCGTCCTGACAGAAATGTACTACGACGGCTTCCACCGCTCCTTCTGCGACGACGACGACGACCTGGAGATCATCCAGGAGAGCGACTCCATCTTCGCCTTCGAGACTCCTGAGCTTTTCAGGCCGGACCAGATCCGCTCCAAGCGCGGCGGTACGACGTCCTGCCCATTTCCTCCCAGATCCGTTTAGCTCGACGCCTTCCGACAGCGAGGGGAGACGTGATCGCATTAGAACTGGACGAATATCGGGGAGTGGCGGCTTTTCTCAGGAAGCACCTTCCCACGCTGACCGACCGCTGAAACACGCTTGTCGTGCTTGTTTTCAGGGAGCCCGCACGCGAACCTCAATCAGAACAACCTGAAGTACGGCACTGATAACAACCGGATCCCCACGCAGATACAGGAGCAAACCACGCCGCCGCCCAGCCCCAACAAGAACAGCGGCCAGGCCGAGAAGATCGTCCTGCTGGTGTGCAACAGGGCCTGCGCTGGGCAGCAGGGACGCAGGTACACTCGTGTCCAGTCCTGGTCCTGGAGGCCTGCTGTCCTGCACGTCTCTGAGCCTAATAATAAGCCTGCGATGGAGCACAGAGAAACAACATGCAGGGCAGAGGCCAGGACTACACGTTGCTGCTTGAACCAACAGCAGTGTTGGAGAAATATCAGCAGAAGCTTGTTTTTTCATTGTTCTGTCAGGTTTGGAAATCCATTCATTTTATACTTGGAGCGGACGGTGACGTGGGACATCCTGCAGAAAGAGATCTTGGAGAAAATGAGGCATCTTTTGCGTCCTGGAGTCTTTGTGCAGGTAAATGTGGTTGCAATCGTAGTATTTAATTTTGTTCCTTGTACATCCTATTGCTGTTTCTCAGGACACACTCGATTGGCTCAGCTCTTGACCTTCGCGTGGTTCTATCCTCTCCATCCTTTAGGTGGGACCCTTCACGTTGCGCGTCGTCGGAGTGGTTGGAATCACATATCTCTTGCCTCAGGAGGAGCAGCCGCTCTGCCATCCCTCCGTGGAGAGGTAATCTCGCATGTCACCACAAGGGGGCAGCGTTAGCTCACTCGGTGTGTTACGTAAAAGGCGCCCAATTCACATGGGGGTGACTGAGGCGCGTCTGCCAATATGTCTCCTCTGTTTACATCAAAACATCCACCTGCTGTCTGATATCTGCTCGTAATTTAGAGTCTGAATTTGGATGTTTATTTTAGATCCAGATGGAAAAAAAAAACATTTAAGCATTTTTTGCACTCAAACTGAGAAAATTGTTGTTTTTTTTAGTCTTGTCCATTCATTTTATGACAGTTGTTGACAGCTATATCAGTCAAATTTAGGTATATTGGTGGCTAACTAATTATCATTTTTTTCCGATCAGGGCGTTCAAGTCCTGCGGTCCTGGGGGGCCACCTCACGTCAAAATCGTCGTCGAGTGGGACAAAGAGACGAAGGACTAGTAAGTGTTTCGCCCCAAACAGACGCGTCTCATTAGGCTGGGAGCAGATGTGCGAGGAGCCGCGTCTCCTCTTTGCGCCGTGTGTTTTTTTTCCGCCCCACGCTACATACGTTGCCTGCCGTTTGAAGTGGAGCGTGGTCCCTCTGTGACTTGTGCCGCGTCTCCGCCCACAGCCTGTTCAAAAGAACCGAGGACGAGTACATCCCAGATGCCGAGAGCGTGCGTCAAGCGAAGGAGCAGCACCTGCAACCTCAGACCTGCTCGCTGGCCCAGTGCTTTCAGCTCTACACGAAAGAGGAGCAGGTAGGCAGAGGAGCACGCCGGCCACGTTACCAGCGGCGGCGGAGGTGGCGGGAGGCTCGCCGGTGGTGAATAAACATCAGGGTTATAATGCGTTCTCCGCGCTGAGTGTTTCAAACCCTCCTTCGGGGTCGAACGCTCTCCTGAAACTCGTTCCATTCGGGGTCAGAGGTCGAGCCAGCGTTGCTCACTCTGTGGATGGAGCCAGAAGAGTGCAGCCGGGTGAAACATACAAATGTTAATGGTGTCATTACGGCTGTTTTATCCAATGCTTTCACACCGAATAAAAAGCGTCTGTTCTTTGACTCAAACTCATGTCAACAAATGAAGTTTAAAGCCTTTCGTTGCAGCTTGCTCCCGACGACGCCTGGCGATGTCCGCACTGCAAGCAGCTCCAGCAGGGCAGCATCAAGCTCAGCCTGTGGACGCTGCCGGACATCCTCATCCTGCACCTGAAGCGCTTCAGACAGGTGACGAATCGGCGGCAACGTTTTACGTCGTTAAAACGCGCACGTTTGGCATCATCTTCACACGTTCTGCCTCTTCAGGACGGAGATCGCCGCATGAAGATGCAGAACATGGTGAAGTTCCCGCTCACGGGCATGGACATGGCGCCCCACATGGTGAAGAGGAGCCAGAGCAGCTGGAGCCTCCCCTCGCACTGGTCGCCGTGGCGACGGCCTTACGGGATGGGCCGCGATCCGGAGGACTACCTGTACGACCTGTACGCGGTGTGCAACCATCACGGGACCATGCAGGGAGGACATTACACAGGTGGAAGAGGAACACACACACACACACTGACACACACACACGTTAGCTGAAGACCGACAGCGTTTGTTTGACGTTTCCAACCTCCCGCTGCATCGTGTCCTCCAGCTCACTGTAAGAACTCCATCGATGGACAGTGGTACGTCTTCGACGACAGCGACGTCCATCCCGTATCCGAAGACGACGTCTGCAAGCAGACTGCCTACATCCTGTTCTACCAACGACGGGCGACGATCCCGTCGTGGTCCGCCAACAGTTCTGTGGGAGGTAATTCCGCGCTCTCATTTCGTGCAGGCGCTTTAGAAATAAGACCAGAAACAGAGAGGGAAACGTTTCCCCGTTCGTTCCGTCAGGCTCCACCAGCTCGTCTCTGTGCGAGCACTGGATCAGCCGGCTGATGGGAAGCCGTCCCCCGAGCCAGGCCTCGTCCGGTTCGTCCAGACGGACCTCGCTGGCTTCGCTCTCCGAATCGGCTGAGTTTGCGGGTGAACGGAGCGAGGACGATGGTGAGTGATCGCCTCCTCGCTAAACGGGCGCGTGCGCACGTTTTTTTTCCCGGTGATCTAACGTTTGTTTATGTGATTGTGGAGGCTTTTCCACCCGACAGGCCGTGAGAGGCATCCAGAGGCAAACGTTCTCCTCGAGGTCGTCCATCGCCAGCCCGCTGGTGCTGAGCGAGAACGGCACGAAACCGTCGTGGTCCCACTCGGCCAAGCTCCAGCTGCGCTCCAACTCCCCCTCCCGCTTCTCCCTGGAGTCCCACTCGTCCTCGCCGACGCTGGAGAGGATCGGCGAGGTGGTGGATAACAAGCTGCCATCCTCGTGCTTCATTGGCTCGCCTAAGCCGGACAGGGTGTCAGGCGGTAAGTCGGGTCTCGCCGCGGTGGACGGTAACGCTGCCAGCAAGCGGCTGATTGAGCAGGTGCACTCCAAAGCCGTGGCTCAGGCTGAGCAGAGGAGCTCCGGCCAGGCGGCGGATAACAACAACGTTAATACCGCCGCCGAGCAGGGCAGCCCTCGACACGGGGCGTCCGCCAAGGAGCTGAAACAAAGAAACGGGGCGGCGGAGGGCGCCGGCGGCAAGAGGACCTCCGCCAAGACCGGGATCGAGAGCGAGCGGAGTCCCAAGAAGCGTCCCGCCACCTCCTCCACGTCCTCCAGCTCCCTCTCTCCCGCGTCTCCCGCCGTCGACAAGTCTCCGTCCCGAGCGCAGTCCAAGAGCGCCGCCGCCGCTTCAAGCCTTAAGGAGAAGAGCGACGGGCCGTCCAAGACCAGTAAAGGTGGTTCCTCCAGGACAGCGACGCCCTCCAAGAAGGGGTCAGCCCAGACCCCGGAGGTCCTGCGTCCCGACTCGGCCCAGCAGAGAAAGAGCGCCTCTCCAGGCTCGCAGAGCGCGCACCCTCCGAGGAGGACTTCACCCCGGGCCGGGGGGGAGAAAACCCCGGCCTCGGGAAGGACTAAAGCAGCGGAGCGGAGCACGAGCCGCGACTCCTCGCGGGCCAGCGCCGCGTCGGAGAGGAAGGTGAGCCACGGGGGGCCTCCCTCCCGGCTCAGCGCTGCCAGCCGAGCGGAGGGCAAGGCGGGGCGGGCCGGCGAGGAGAGGGCGCCGGGCCGGAGCTCCAGCAGCAGCTCCTCCATGGCCAGTCTCCGATCCTCCAGCGTGGGGGGCTCCGCCTCCAGCGCTGCCCCTCCATCGCGGGGGCCCCGAAGGAACAGTAAGACCGAGGACAAAGGTCTGTCCTTCTTCAAATCCGCCCTGAGGCCCAAAGAGGCCCGCAAGCCCAGCGAGAGCGGGAAGGCCGGGGCGGGGGACGCCAAGGGTGGTCCGGAGGAGGGCGGAGGAGGGGACGTGGTGAGGGACGGACCCCAGCACGGGGCCAACAAAAAGGCCCAGAAGGAGGCTTCGGAGGCGCAGACCAACGCGACCACAGCCAAAGACAAGGAGTCCTCCAAAGGATCGGCCGGCGCCAAACACTCGCTGCTGCCCTCCAACAAGTCCAAACTGTCGGAAACCAGCGGCCAGACGCCCGCCGGCGCCAAGGACCCTCCGAAGAAAGAGCCCGCCAAGAAACCCCTCCAGTCCCGGAAGATCCCCATCAACTCCACACAAACTAGCCAGAGGTCCAAGTGACGGAACCGATCATCCAGCGTGCAGCTGCGGAGGCGTTTTACCCCCTTTTCTACCATCGGCGCCGTCGGACAGACGACTGGAAGCGCCCGTAGCTCCTGAGCGGGGACTGAAAACCAGCTGCCAGCGTGGACCCTCCGCCCGCCTGCCCCCCTCCGCCGTCCACATTGTTCAATAGTTATTTAGGAATGGGTTTCAAACAAAAGCACTTTGTAACGGATTGCATCGAGGAATATTATACCGTCTTGTACATAAGCATGGATTGAAATTATCGCCTTGTTCTGTCTGTAGCATCGTTGGGAGCGACGCGTCTTGGTGGGAGGTGAAAACAAAAGTCACTTTGCACAAAGATGAGAACAAGAAACTAAAAAGGGATGGGGGGGGGAAGGGGGGGGGGGGGAGAAAAAAACTTTGGAGCTACATCAAACACGGACTTTTACTCAGTCACCAAAGGAAGTTTACTGGCAATTTTTAAACATGCTGATGCAGCGAATTATTTTTCCGACCTTTGTGTACAGCTCGCTCTCCGTCACCGGCGAGAGTCGACGACAAACATCAGTGCCTCAGATAATCACAGAGAGTATTTAATCTAAATTGTATAACTGCAGGTGTTGGTAAATTTGTAACTCAATTTTAATATTTACTAAGCACTGAAAAATGTAATTTCAAGTCAAACACAGTTAAGCCTATTTAACCTGAACTGCTGTTTACATAGTAACTCTGCAACAGCCTTTAAGGAGTTTTTTCTGTCCGGCCAAAATCTGAGCGTCACTGAGAGAGAGAGAGACGAGGAGGAGGAGGAGGAGGAGGAGGAGGAGGAGGAGGAGGAGGAGCAGGAGGAGCAGCGCAGGAATGAAGCATGTGTCGTTGGTGTTCAATGTCTCCAGTCTTTTCCGTTGTTTCCGTTTGTTTTTTTACGTGTTTTGGTTACGAGAAGAAAAAAAAAACCGAGCCGTTAACCCTCAGACAACCTCCTGCCCCGCCCGTGTCCACCTCTGCCCTCCCAGCTGCTGATGCCAACACTCAGCCCCCCCCTCTGCCGCACTCCTGGCGGCAAGGGGAGGGGGGAGGGGTCGACCTCTTCAGACTGCCAGACATCTCCAAACATTCCTCTCAGATGAACACAGGGTTAATGTAAAGACAAAAAAGAGAAACATTCACCAAAACAAAAAGAAAGAACAAAGTCACCACACACTCACTCAGTCACACACACACACACGCACGCAACACGGCGACGCGACACGGCTCGGACGCTTCCGTTTGGACACCAGAGCGCGACGGTGCGTCTGTGTCCGCGTGGCGGCCGGCGTCCATGTTTAGCTTGCATCACAGAGCAGGTCGACACGGAGATCGCCGTCCTTGAAGTATAACGACAGTTGTTGCATGATAAATTGCTTATGCATGCACTTAACTATGCAAGCAGACTCTTGCTAATGCCCACACTGAGTATGTAGAAGTGCTACTCTTGGATGTGTATTTATTTCTAACTGTATATTTTTCCAAATGCCAGCACCAGAGAGCATGTCGAGGCATCTTTTATTAAAGCTTTGTTTGCACATTTCCTCAGATGCCCCTTATACATTTTGTATGAATTATAAGTATTGCTCATTCACCCTCTCCAAGTAAATCCGCTCACTGGCAAAAAGTAATGTTTTCTCTTTCATGTTTTTCTCACTTTTGAACCGTTTTTTTAAACGTGATTTCGGCACCCGTGCACCGACGCGGTGACTCGTTCACTTTTAATTGTCGAGGTGTCGATTGTGTCGGAGTTTTTCCACGCTCTCTTTTGACAGCGGAGACGATAGCGTGACATCAATCCAAAGAGAGAAAAGGAACAAAGAAACAAAAAGAAAAAGACGCCTCCGAAGAGAAACGATTTCACAGGCCGGGACTGAATCCAAGTTTCGAACTCAGACTGTACGACCGCTTTGTCTTGTACCGTTGTCTGATGATCGCTAAATACTAAGAATGTGCAATAATAATTCTGTATATAATCTGATCACTGTTTTGGTTTGAATTCTTGTCTAGTCAAACCCCAAATGTGTCTCGAAAAACACTCTAAAACAATACTAATAACTTGATACGACAGACAAACTGTAAAGTGTGACACTGTGAAAGAGCATCAACCAATTATGTCACAGCAATCTCACAAGTTTCATTGTAATACACTCAAATTGTGAAGTCTGTGTGTGTGTGTGTGTGTGTGTGTGTGTGTGTGTGTGTGTGTGTGTGTGTGTGTGTGTGTGTGTGTGT
>JASSRZ010000086.1:6182580-6199762 GCA_032164315.1 Malacoctenus gilli | reverse complement strand
TGTGTGTGTGTGTGTGTGTGTGTGTGTGTGTGTGTGTGTGTGTGTGTGTGTGTGTGTGTGTGTGTGTCAGAGCTACAAACAGCTTTCTGGCACATGCAGTACTGCACAAATCAGAAAGTGTCCTCTTCAGTGCCTGGCGTGCGTGCGTGCGTGCGTGCGTGCGTGCGTGCGTGCGTGCGTGCGTGCGTGCGTGCGTTACACCCAACACATGCAATGAGGAACCTGACTCATGTATGTCACATCCGACCTCTGCAGCGTGCACGACGTGCCGGCGATGTACAAACATGTTACAGTACTAAGAGAAAGTTACTCGTTCACACAAATGCATGAAAGTGACTTTTATTTTTACATTCATGTTCTGTGACATATTTTTTGGGGGGGGGTGGGGGGGTTGGGGGGCTGTATTCACATTTTGCCGGGGTGGGCTCGCCGTGTGTGTGTTGGCATCTATTTAGCAATGCAATACAAAATGGCAAAATAAAAACAAAACTAAACTCGACCATTAAAGGACATTTTTTTGTCTGGATGCTTCCAGTTTTGGGTGGTTTGTTTCAGCCTCACTTCTCGTCGCCTCCACTTGGTGGCGCTCTGTGTTTGCCTGTGACTCTCTGCAGACTGAGGGACGCAGTTAGGGAAATAAAGCAACACACAAATTTGCCGCCTGACAAACGCTCGCTCACTCCCAACTTCTGGGGTTATTAAGATATATAACGGTGTCATATCTAATGCTGTCAGCGGGGGAGATGATGTGTTATTAAACTACAGCGCCATCATTTATTTAGAGCTAATTCGATTCTGTTTTTATTAGTTTGGCCCAAGGCTGGGCGCATTAAGAGTTAATATCGCCTCTTTGTCTTTCGAATCTTGTAATTTTGTATAACAGTCATCAGTTTGGGGAATTACATTTTCACCCTCTCACTTCTCACCTTCTCAGAGAAGTGATGAAATTTTTAAGGCTTGCCCGCAGTCGGACGCGGCTGCAACATGCTTCCCTCACATGTGCAGCACAAAATCAAGATGAAATACTTTTGGACTGAAAAACGCAGCAGGTTTTATGAAGAAAGCAGCTAAAGCAACACAAAACGTGTTCAGGATTTGAGTCGCGTAATTTACGATGAGCCTCGAGCGGCTCAAGCTCAATATTGAAGACACTAAACACCATTTCTGAGCGTCTTCTTCAACGATCTGCGGGAGAAATGAGAGAAATTGCCAGAAAAGGAAAAAATCAAGAGTTGGAAAGTGTTTCGAGAAGCGCCTGAGGGTCAAGCAGACGTGTAAAAGTGAGTGTGAAACTTCCCCGCTTGTTCCAGATCATTGTGCAACAGAGCCCGACTCCTGCTGCTGGGATCAATAATCATTTGGCAATTGTATCTGCTCCAAGAGAGCATCATTAGCAGGACCTGAGCGGAGAATTCGGCAACTTTTATCAGGATTTAGCTCCCAAACGGTGACATCAGCCTCCGTGACTCCCCAACACAATGCTCCTAACTTGTTGAATTAGTTTACGCGTTTTCCCCTTTTTTTTGCTGCATTAATGTGCTCGATGCGTCGTTGAGAGCCAATCTAATTGTATCGATCAATCCAATCTTAGCATCTCCCGGGGCCCAATTCCATCCTTATTGCTGCTGCTGCTGCTGCTGCTAAGTCTCCATTTGGAGACGTCCCTCGATGGGAGCGGGCGGCCGGCAGGATCCTCGCGATTAGCTTTCACTTTTTCACTACTTTGCCGCTCGCGTGGATCAATGCATCGACTGCTGTGGTGAAGGTGACATAAAGCGGGTGGCGAGGGGACCATAAACAGCTCTGTTATGTCGCAACGCGCAAAAATCCAGCATCGTTTTCCCCCTTTGACCGATGTTGACAATGTTACGCAACATTGTTGAGTTAAAACTCACAACATATTTCAATATTGATACGCGTACCACATCACATATGATAGAATTGCTGCGAAAGATACACGGAATGAGAATGTGTTTCATGACGAGAACAGATGGTTTTGTTTGTTGTTGGCGCGCCGTTTGCAGTAAATATTTGGTAGCTCGGACACAGTCTCAATTCCCACAGTTTGGTGAAAACCAGACTGCCAATACTGGTGAAAATAACTCACGAGTTACTTTTCCAAGTTACTTTTAATTATAGTTCAATGGAAGCAGATTCACTTCAAGGAAAATGACAGTAGACAAAAGCAAACGAACCCCTCAGTCGTGTCAGTGTCAAATCTGTGAGTGTTGTTGTGTTCTGGCTTTTTAACCAGCGCTGTCATAACATGTGTATTTCATTTAATTATGTAAAGCAGGCCACTTGAAGTAATAAAGAAAGGAAATACGTTCTTCATTTGCATACGATCCGTTTGCTGCTGTCGCTTGCCGGGATGCTGCCAGGCAGTACGAAGCGATCGCTGATAATCCGTCAAATTTCTCACCTCGACTCTGGATTAGTTGCTTTAAAATGAAGCGACTGGAGCGAGTCTGACATTGAAAGAAAGTCATAAATGAGGAAAACAACGTTGTTGTTTTTTCTTGTCACAGCAGGTTTCGTCCGTCTTGACTTTGCGGCTGCCGCTTCTGGTTCCCGCCGCGTGCGAGCGGCCCTTTTAGTCCACTCAAATCACATATTGTATGCAAATATCGTGCATCTGCTATCGCTCCGGCTTTATTTCCAACTCTTTCCTATCAATTCATTATCCTGACGTGAATATTTCAACACCTCGGCGTCACCAAATGTATTCTCAATGTAGGTTTTTTTTCCTCTTCTCTCCTCCTGCAGAGTGAAAAACAAATTAAATGATTCACTTGTTTCAGACACGAGCGTGTCAATTATTTCTCTCCTCCTGAGTCCAGTGATGGAGTACTTTAGTCCTCTTTTAATTGGAGATAAAAAATCTAGTAGGCCTTGAGTGCAGCCGGAGAGACGGCGCTGCTTTTTAAGCGATGCAATATACATGACGCGTCATGTGGGACGTCCGCGGCGGAGTTACGTAACCCCGAGCTGCCGGTGGTACCTTGAAAACAACTTTAACACCCGAGGAGCGTGCGGTTGCGCCGCTGTTAGTGGAACAGAGGAAGCTCCCACGAGCTTTTCATTAGCACCTTCGGGGGTCGGAGGGGGGGGCGGGGGTGGGGTGGGGGGGACGTGCGCGATCAAAAGAGCCTTTTTCCACAAGACAATCAGGTTGCGAGACGTAATCCGCACCATTCTTGCTCCCGTTCACGCCTCCAATTATGAGATGCTTTTAATTTTAGTGTAATTTTCCACAGACTTCTATGATTAATTAATTCGCTGACATTTAGGCAGCTAAGTGCTCTTTCATCTTATGTTCCAAGAAGGAGGAAGGGGGGGTTAGGATACACTCACTGAATCCCCAACCTGTAAAACGTCTGAGACAGCCGCATTGGTCCCCCCCCTACGCAGGCACATTCATGCCTCCTCCATAATGCACAGCAGTGGGAAGCTGGAGGAGTCCCGAGGCCGTGCCAGCCGAGGCGACTCATCGGGATGCTGGGGAGCAAGGTGTGAAGTGTCAGAGCGGGCCGCCGCGCAGCCAGCGCGCGTCTGCCGCGCTTCCTCCGACACCCGTCCCACACCATTGGCTGCGGCGCCGCGTGATTGACTGAGGGGTTGATTATGCGTCTTCCAGCCAGGTGGTTGGCAGGCAGAGAGGCGCATATCACCAGATTGCTGCATCAGCCAAAGTGTGAGGCCACAGTTTTTCTGGCAACGGCGCGTCTGGATGAACATCACAGGAATAATAAAAAAGACGCCGGGATGTCAATCATCACCTAAAACGTGTCTGTTTGGTTGTTGATCCATCTTTCTCTTTTTTTTTCTCCCTTCCTTCTCTTTCTCCTCTTCAGTTGGCAGCAGTCTCTCCATCGTGTATCTCGTATCATTAGAGGCTTTTGCCTTTTGAGCGAGGCTGAGACGGGAGACAGGCGAGGCTGCGCGGCTAAAAAAACTGGAGGTTCTTGTGGGAGAGGGGGGGGGAACTCTTTGATGTTGTGGAGTTTCATGGAGGCAAATAACACACTTTGATATTTCGCAAGCCATCTCGGCTCAAAAAAAAAAAAATAGAAGAAGAAGAAGAAGAATCTGGGCACAAACAGGCAACACACACGCTTACACGCGAGGATCTGCGAATGCACTCTGTCAGTGATGAGGTTTGAATTACCACCCGGCTGAAAGAGTTGCGAGTTATTTCGGCTGCATTTATTTGTCTTACAGACGAGCGCGTTTTCCCAAACTTGCAGTTTTTTTCCCTTTTTCTTTCTTTCAGAGGCCCGATGAGTGAATGTGTGTCCCGTTTGATTTCCGGAGGAAGATAAATTAGTGTTTGGACGAGCGTAAAAAGGTAATGTATTCATAAAAAGCTGTGATGAGTGCAGCTGTCTCCAGCAGCTGACATCCAATCTGAGACGAGCCGCCCGGGGAGCTTGGACCCTCCTCCGCCGCCGCGAGCGTGCGAGCGCGCCGGCGTGATGGAGTACAATTTAATTTTTCCTGAAGGAAAGTACTGTATGGTTATTCCTGAGAATACTAAACAATAGCGCCGGGGCCGGCGCGATAATAACCCGACGCTCGATATCGAAGCGTGGAGGCGCCGCGATTATTTGAATTATGAATGAAGACGACCTACGGATGAAGACGCGAGCACATAAATAATCTCTTGATCAGCGGCTGCTTGGCTTGAGTGAAATGTAAATGTACGGGAGGTTTCGTAAGCGCCGCACGATCGCCATACTCAAAATCGGTTCGGAAAAAAAAGGTCCAGGAGCCTCTTAAGGGGGCGCCAGAGAGCAACGAGCCTGAAATCTGCTTTTATTTTGAAGTGTCGAAAAAATTGAACACATAATTGCAGCTTTTGTAAAAAAAAAACAACTTTGCAAGAAAAAATGTACATTTGCACATCCCCCCTCTTTCAAACATACACTGTAGATGTGTTTCTGTGTGTGTTAGAAATTTAGACTGATGTGTGGTTTCACAAGCTTCGCACATCAGAGGAGGCTTACGTGGGATCATCTTTGCTTCATCAATCCAATAATCGCACAGCGGGGGGGCGTCTGCCTGGTCCCCGCTTATAATCTGCTTCATATGCTTAAAAAAAAGAAGACATCTTTCCTTCTAAGTGAAGGACGAATCTCTGCTCACAGAATCGGCCGTCTCCTCACGGTTGTGGCGCGAGAGTCCGTTTGTTGCCCTAAAAAAAACCACTTTGGCCATTAAAACCTTCAGAAAGTTAACTTGTAGTTCAGGTTTTTGCCGTTTCCAGCGTTGCCACGCACTGCAACAGCCACCCTCCGACACCCCCTCGCAGTCCTAATGCGCTGCATGTCGACTCAGGTGCGGTGTGAAGTCCAGGGGTTGCTGATGCATCAGAGGTGTTTTGGTGTGCGGCGGCGGATGTGAGGTTCATGTGGAGGCAGCCTTGGGATGGGGCTTGTTATTCTCCTCAGTGAGACGCGAGGCACGCTCTCTAATTAGAACACATCTCCTGGTGAGCGAGACGCCGAGGTCTGACTACTCCTCCAATCTAATCAGCTTTCTACCTCGCTTTAGCTCCAACCACAGAAAACAGACTCTCGCTCGTCTGACAAATGGATACAACAACAAGGAGACGGCACCCGACAACTCTTTCTAATTTGGAGGGGACTTTGCAGGATTTCACAGATCTGGACGGCGGGGGGAAAAAAAGGGGCACGACGCCCGACGGAAGCTCGCTCAAAAAGGTGGCGGCGAACGTGAACTTAGATGCAAAAACGTGATTGCACATGAAATGAAAATGTCGACCGCGGGTTTCAAAAGTCGACCGCGGCGCCGAAGCGATCCGCTGGAAATGAATGAAACAACAGATATGCAAAGGCAGCTTGAAGGAGAGGACGGCGTGTGTGTGTGCGTGTGCACGTGTGTGTGTGCACGTGTGTGTGTGTGTGTGTGGCAGGGTCATCCACGGGTCACCCTAACAGCTGCAAGACTTGTTCCATACAGTTTTAATGCTTCACATTTCTTGAAGAAAATGTTCCATTTTTTATCATCACACCCTTTTAAGTGATGTTTTTTTGTGTGTATATTGAGTTTTAGGCGCCGTCCCTTTAATCCGCTTACAAATAATTAGCAAAGCTAACATGTCCTTTCGTGGATTAGCAAATTTCTGACCAACTTTTTTGCTTGACTTTGCCCATTTCTTGTTATCTCACATTTAAGGGGACAATTCCGTTATTTTTCGGGACTGGGTGGTCCCTGAGTTCTGCTCTCAGACTGTCTGAAACTTTATTTCACTTGAACTTTTACTTTATTTTTGGACCACTTCAACTCCTCAGCACTGCTTTCTCCCCCCCTTAAGTTTATAGAGCACATCACATGCGCACGCTTATTAAGTGTCATCCCTACAGACCGCGCTTCTAACGGGGGCCTGCAAATAGTTGTAGAACATGTATCACTTGGTCCTGCAGACTGTGCCACAGTTGTCAGCGCTTCCTTTTAATTTGGCTCCGAAGCCACTGGCGAGCTCGGCCGCTGGGACATCCTGTCGGCTGCAGAAGTTAAACTATTCTGAAGCGCTCGGACCGAACGAGGTGCGCCGCCGACGCTCTGCCTCTGCCGTGTCAGCTGCTGTCTCGTTTGGGTACCGGAGGAACCTCGCGCCGTCCCCAGGAGGACGAGCAGAGGACGGAGGGGGGGGGGGGACGCCGGCGTGGATGCGCGCTCCTTTTTTAATCCGGCGCGGCTTAAATAGAGCATGCATGCGAGATGTGTTTTCCTGAAGGCGCGCATTAAAACTTGTTATTGCATTGTTACAGTTTTTATATGGAAATGATGGCGATAATAACGTTTTGGAGGGAAGGGTTGCTTTTGGAAATAATCCTCCGCCTCCACTTCCTGTCGACTCATTAAAAATCCAGAGGAGCGACTGTTTGCCGGCACATTAAGCGACGGGGGCTCTGCGGAAGACGAGCCGCATCAACATCACTGTGGCTTTCCAACACTTAAAAGTCCATCTTCAGTCACTGTCCTGATTACATTTTGTTATTTTGGGGGGAGAAAAGACCCCCCCCCCCCACCACCACCTCCTCTCTTTTCTCTCCTTTTGATTTCCCACCCCTCCATTAAAAACCAGTTGTAAACATTAATCAATATTAGATTGCGCTGTTTCAAAGTTATCATCAGGAAAGCTCGCAGCCTGCTTCTGAAATCCTCCACAGAGAGACAGATAAAAAGGAACAACGCGTGATTGCTTTTGCCCTTGAAGTCTCTGTATTGGTCTTAATAATAACCAATGCTTATCAACTATTAACTGGGCCTCTCAGGTATTTGCAGGAATTTTTTTAATTACCGGCCATCTCCATGGGAACAAAGTGATGTCGACTGGGCAGGACAGCAAAAAAGTCAGCGCGGGCAGCGCGTCCGACTTGCCTCGCTTTTGTTTCGAGTCGTTCGTTAAGTCGTCGCGTCGTGCCGCGGCGAGTCCAAAAAATTATTAATCAGCGTGATTTCTCACATCAGATTTTAACAAATATTCATTAAGCTTAACAAGCACCTCATTAGCAGGGGTGCAAATAGGTCACGTCGCAGTGCTCCGAAATGCAAAGGATTTCACGATTTGCATGGACAGCGTTCCTGAGGGAATTTGTGTTTCAGAAGAACGCTGGGTGCGCGCGAGTGTGTGTGTGTGTGTGTGAGAGAGAGAGAGAGAGAGAGAGAGAGAGAGGAGAGAGAGAGAAAGGGAAAAAGAGAAGAAGAGATTTGACCTGCAAGCAATCTCTGGAGAGCCGTTCACTTGCAGAGTCTAATCAGACTCTGGCTGATGCTTGTTCAAGGGGATTGCTTCTCTCCAGCCCTCAGGCCTAATTAGGACCCCTGTGTACCATACAGAGAGTTGCCGCTAACAGTGACGACTGGATAGACGCTCACCTGCCTGCCTGCCTGCCTGCCTGCCTGCCTGCGTGTGTGTGTGTGCTCAATAAGGCTCAGAAATGAGCTTCTGGCGAGCATGATGACAAGAAGGGCATCGGTGGCGGTGCAGCCGCAGCGCCGCCTCCCCCCACCTGGAGGTCACATGAGTTTAATGAATGTTAGGACAGCGAGTGAAAGAGAAGCTGCCAGGAGAGAGCGACTGAGAGGCAGAGAGGGAGGGAGACACCGAGGGGAGCGGCGGCGTCTGGGTTGAGAGAAGGTCACGCAGGGAGCGCAGCATCTTTCATGATTTCCCCTTTTCTTTTAACAATGCACTGTGACCACTCGCTGGGGGAACGAGCGCGTCGACAGAGACCCGACGAACAGCCGAGCCCGGATAAGAAAAGGTTTCCTGAGCTCCAACTTTCTGGATTCCTAATGTCAAACACTGAGAAATCTTCAAAGGATACACTGGTACATGCAAATTTCAAGGGAGGGGGGGGGGCTCAGATGAAATAGCATTCAAACAGATAAAAGTAGTCCGCTTCACAGGAACGCAGATAACAGGGAGGTGCAGTGCCGTCTATATTTCACTGAGAGCAGAGGAATTATGACTGTTATTAGTCAAGAAAACACGTTCCAGACTTCAGTCAGTCAACGTGAATCGTGAGGATACACGAGGAAACTGCTGAGTACGTGTGAACCGAGTCAACTCTGCCCCTCCGCAGCATCCCCAAGAAGTGTTTTGGTATTTAAGTATTTATTTTTCATAAAATGAGTTTCTTTCCTGAATCTTTGTTGACGGCGCGAACGACGCCTCATCACGACATAGCGTAATCATTTTTTCCCCTTGTTTTGTTGCCTCGTTATAAAAGAAATAGCAGGAAAAATTGATGCATTTTAAATGTATATACTCAGATGTATCGCCTGGTCACAAACTGTCCCGCTGAGGTCACTGAAGAAGGCCGTTTGACTCCTTCGAGTCAAAATCTTCAGTTGTCTCTCTGACTTTGTGTGGGCTTTTTTTGCTTCCCTCCTCGGAGTTGCTCCCGGCTTCAGTTTCCCTCCGGCTTCAGTGCCTCCTTTTGTTCATCTGGCATTTTGATAGAATCAGCGGCCCTTCGTTTTCAGTTCATTTCGAGCCAGCGACCCCGTCTAACACCTTTGTTCGGAAGGGAACGCCCACATGAAAGAGTTCCCACTGTGAGATCTCGATAGCATGTGTGCAAAGCACTTGTAATGCATTAGTGGCCTCGGATGAAGGTCAGCCGCTTGTTTTTGCGTTGCTTCCTGTCAGTTCTTCTTCTGGGGATTAAATAAGGGCACGAATGATCAACCTGGACTTCATAAGTGAACTGCAGCCAGAGTTTGATTTAGTTTCTCGCTCGGATCAGGACGTCCTCCTCCTGCACGTACGGTAAAGTCGCCGCCTTTGTTTCTGCGGCACTGCCTCCGTCTGGCTCGGCCTCACACGGCGCCGCCGTTAGTATTCACTCCGCGCAGCCAAATCCAAACTTTTCCCCCTGCAATCTTGTGACACGCGGCAGCGGCACCTATTTGATAACCCGCCACGACGAGGTGTTGCCTGCTTTGTCTCTGGGAAAAAAAAAGAAGAAGCGATTGAAATTCCCCGCAACGACGCGCACTCGTGCACCGACCGCGGCTCGCAGGAAACTGTACGGAAAGCAATGAAAAGCCCTCAAAGGGCGGCGGCCCCGAGCACAAACGAGATGCGGAGATGGAGGCATCGCAAAGGTTTCTCAACGACGCGAGAGTTGGTGTGTAGAGAGAGAGAGACGCTGGCGAGACGCGGCTCATCGAGGTCATCGCTCCAGATGAGACAGAATTAATCATGTGGTGTAAATTGTGCTTCTGTTTCATTTAATGAAGTTCATGTACAGGCAGTGATTAAATGGATGTTGTTGGTTTTTTTTCTTCTTTTTGGTAACAAAAATATAAACATGGATTTCGCAAACACAGCGTTGAACAATTGGCACCGAGTACAAAGTGAAGTGCTGCTCCGTGCAGCGTTTGACAGGTCTGATTCATGCTCGCAGAGAATGAAAGGGGGGGGGGTGCGAAAAATAGCTTTTTACCCAGTGCACAAACTGAACAGTAAGTCATATTAGGGGGTTGAGACTTGCCTTATGGCTTTAGGTTTTGGATTTACCACCACAGTGCTGCAGCTTAATTCTGCTCTCCCTGAAGACTCTGCTGACATTTTCCAAGGACTCGCTTTCAAACCTCGCCTTGATTAGTGAAGCAGATTTCTAAAAGGAACTAATCCCATTGCCTGGAATTTCTTCCTCCTCCTCCTCCTCCTCCTCCTCTCTTTTTTTTATGAAGCAGTCAGCAGCCCAGTCAGCAGTAATGAACAGTAACACGAGCGGAAATCATGTGATCCCCAAGCTGAAATGACGGCTATATCTAGCGACAAACAGGATGCTGACGCCGGTAACTGATCGTCACAAGTGCAAAAGCAATGTCATGTTGGATTTGGCTCCGTTCGTCAGCGTCACCTCAAAGAACGGCGCTGCCGCTTCGCCGGGGAGCCGCCTGGAGACTGCTGATACTCAGCCAGCCCGCCCCCGACGCCTCGCCGAAGGCCGTTTTTTGTGGGACGCGTGGAAAGCAGGTCCGGAAGCGCTCACTCCCATTTGAAATCGTGCCCGACCATCTCGTAAAACTTGACGTTGTGAGGTCGGTAAAAGTCCCGCAGCTGCTCGATTGCGTCCCTGTCGATCTGCACGTGAGTCCTGCCCTTGGACTTGCCCAGGCAGCGCGGCGAGCCGCTGCTCTCCGGCTTCTTCAGGCAAGGGAAGCCCTTGGTGCGGTTGAAATAGAAGTGCTTGTCGGTGACGATGCGCTTCAGCCCGAGAAAGTCCTGCACCCGCGCCAACTCGCCAGCTGGGTCCGTGATGAGCCGCTCGCCGCTCACAAAGTGGATCTGAGCCAGCGGGAAGAAGCGCAGCCAGTTTTCAAGGTGCAAAGCGTACAGGCCGATCCGGATGGCGTTCCAGGACACGTCCACCATTCCCAGGCTCTGGTTTCGGAAGGCCAGCTCCTGGAAGCTGGGCAGATCGGGCGTTTTGGACAGAGTCTGCGTGTAGTCCGAGATGGCCCGCGTGACGGGGTCGCGGACCACCACGATCAGTTTGGTGTCCTGGGACATGGTGGAGATGCGGCGCGGCGTCTCTTTGGTCACAAAGTAACTGGGCGTCTTCTCCATGGTGATCTGGCTCTCCAGAGTCCTCGGCATTAAACCTCTGAATGAGAGATGGAAACAGAGTTTCAGTGGGATTCATGTTGCTCATTTCCATGATTTGAAAATGAAAATTCAAAGTTGCGCTTGAATATTTTTCCGTAACACACGCAGACACAGAGGACACGGCGTCCTTGCTTTTTCCTCTGTCAAAAGTGAAAAGTGTATATCAACTGTGTATTTAGGGCAGGATTACACCAGTGTATTGGAGCCATAGAAAACACACACACACACACACACACCCTCTCCGAGCTCCAGTTGGGCCGTGAACCCAGTTTCTCAATGTAAATGATAATAAGAGCACTGAAGCAAAGTCATCGTCGTTTGTCGTCACTGGAGACTCGTCTCGCCGACAGCTTTCTCGCGCATCAGCCCGGCTCGGTTCAGGAGTAATAAATCACCACGGATGCAAACGGAGCACATATAGCAGAGTGACTCCGGTAGGTTCCTTCTGGGTGCATCTAACTAGGTCACTGTGGTCGCTGAGCGAGGTGACGCGAGCGGCTTGGATCTCGCTGGAAAGTTGGAAAATCGACTGGCAAAACCAAACGACGGCGAGCTCAAACGAAGCTCCATAATCTGATCCAGTTTCGATAGACGCCGCTTAACTTGATCCACGTCTCAATCGATCAAAAAACTGAAAGTTTTCCTTGAATTACCATTAATTTATTCAGAGTTAATCAAACTCTGGCTATGTAATCGACACTCCTGGCTGCTCGAAAAGCGTCTTTACACCATATTTTCAGTCTTTCCAGGCGTTAAACGTGGCCAGTTGCAGCCTCAAGTGGCCGTTGATCATATCGGAAGAAAAGTGCAGGGAGTCGTCCCGTAATTGCCGTTCACAGAACGTAAGAGAGCAAAACTTGTTGTTGAGTCAGTTCCTGTTTTAAAGGTGGATAATTTTCCGAATGGTCATTATTTTTCCCAAGCTGCAAACGTTGTCTCTCGCCGTGTTTCCTGCAGCTCTCCTCCATGTTTCCCTGCATAGGTGTGAAGAAGAGCTCATAACGAGGGCCGAGACGTGCCGTCTGTTGCTGGGAATCAACCTGTTGTGCTGCTTTGACGTGAGGGCACGTCGGGCCGGCCGCACCGCTGCGATCCGGCCAATCGAACCGCCGTCAGGCGCTTCGGCACGCTCGCGTCGGGAATCCTTCTCGCGCCTCCTCCTTATTTATTCTTTTGTTCGGACGCTGAATAATACAAAACATGCACGCCGCACGCTCCATTGGACATTCAGAGCGAGACGACTCCAAACAATAATTTGGACTCGTCTTGATGGGCGCCGGCGGGTTTTATTTTGAAAAGCGATCCTCGTTTGACCTTTTCTCTGCAGCTTTGACAGCTGACAATCAAACTACAGTAATGGGCGCGGGTTCACTTCCCTCAGACAAATCTCGCAGATAAAAGGGCTTCAGCTGCCAGCCGTCCTGAGGAGCGCCAATTAGTGGCGGTACTTTTGGTCTGTAATTATTATATAATACGACTGATACGCTTCCCTCCTGCAGGCGACGTGACAGCCAATCATTAACATGAAATGTATCTGGAGGCAAATATGTGTGAACGTGAACTGGTTGTCCGTCTGCGTCTGGGCTTCAGCGTTTGTTTGTTTTGGTTTTTTTTGCCTCGAATCTGTAATTGAAATGTCCTGATGTAAAGACTCCGAGAAGATCGTTCAGGCCAGGCTCTTCTGTGAGGCTGTGCTTTGTTAAAGGTGCGTTATGCGGCCTCGTCAGATCGACGACGCATTTTGAAAGAAAAATTCCCAGGAACAAACAAACAAAGTGTCTGGTAGCTACAGCGCAGCTACACGGCGCGGTTTACACAGTTTGCCTCCAGAGGTTGGATTTTATGAGAAATCTGATGAATTGCTCCACAGTACATCAAAAAAAAAGAGAGCGAGCGAGAGAGTGAGAGAAAGAGAGACAGAGAGGAGGGGAGGGGGGGGGCACTGTTCTGCCAGCGTAAACAAAGCGCAGCCCTCCAAAGTTCCTTGCAATAAGAACTTGAAATGAGTCAAGAGACTGCGGAAAACACAACCAGCGTGTTTACCAACCTCAAAACACAATATACTCAGAGGAGCACTGAAGTGGGAGGAAGGGGGAGTGTGGGGGGAGGAGGGGGGGGGGCGGGGGTACAAGCTTGGATGGATTTTTAGAGTAAGCAACTGATCTGATGTCAAGAGTGATATGAGGCAGCAGGAGCGCCCACAATGATAATTTCATTGTTTTTATTACATTTTCATTTTAATGGTCGGATGTGAATGTCAAGTGAAAGATCTTGGTGAAGCGGTTCAGCCTCACACACACTAAAAACAAGCGTTTTACGGATTTGAATGATAAGTTTTGTTTTATCTGAATTTTTCGCTTCATCCTCCTCTGAAAAACCCAACGGAATTTGTACATGGAGCAGAAAGCGAAGCTGAATCATGGTGCAGTGGATCGTTGACATGCTGTGAGGAGGCGCCTGGACGGGACGTCTGCAGAGAGCAGAGAACCAGCTGAGCGTCAACCAGAGCTTCGCTTCACATGCAGGTGCAAAAGTCACAGTCTGAACAGTTCAGGCAGAGCAGATGAAAGTCAGTGAGTGCAGTTCAGCCACAGTCTCATCAGCAGGATCAAGTTTTAGTTTCATGCGACAGAAACTGAGCTGCAAACCTTATTTCACATCTTTCTAACACGTTTGCAGTGTGTTTTATGTCTTTCTATTCACGAAAACGTCTGAATGAAAGCAGGATTATCTCCAATCAAACAGTCGAATCTCGACTATCTCCCCCTGGTGCCCCTGGTTTATTCCCTCTTTGGACGCGCCCCTGCCAGGTGAGCCTCTCTTACCTGTACCACTCCAGGCCTCTGTCATAGTTCCTGTCGAAGAAGTGCGTCTCGGTGCCCGCTGCGCGCACGTCGGGATGAATCCTTATGAACTCCAGCACCGCCCTCGTCCCTCCTTTCTTCACGCCGACGATGATGGCGTTCGGCAACTTTTTATTGCCGAACTTCAAGTTACTCATGGGGGGGCTGGGCGTGTCGTTCCGGACGGTGTGCAGAGTGGACGCGGGAGGTCTTTGGTCGCCCCTCTGCCGCGGCGCTGCCTCGCCGCTGCTCGTCCGCGCATCCGGGACGCAGGAGAGCGATTTGTGGAGGCGCCTCTTGGCTCCGTCGGCGCGCTGACAGCTGGCCGTCGGATCACCTGACTTCAGCATGACGGAGCCGTCAGGGAACAGGGCGCAGTAGCACAGATATGACAGGAACAGGGACAACAGGCAGATGGACGAGCCGCGCAGCCGGTGCGAGAAATGGGGAAGTCGACTGAAGAGGAGCACGCATGCCATCTCTCCGTGGATACGCACAGCGCATGGTTTTCCAATGGCTTTTTGTTGCGCTGCGTCCTGATTGTTTAAAGTCGCTCCGGTGGCTGAAGTGTCCTCTGACCCCCAAGCAGAAGAACAGAAACTTGCAGCACTTCCACACTTCCGAGGAGTGTTACCACCGTCCGTCCAAGTCCCATCGCTCCACTCCATCAACTGAGGCGCTGCCCCGCGCTGCGCACCGGGCTGGGAGGCGACATGGTCCTTTAAAAGTCCCGGACGTCTCCATGGTCATTACGCGCGGGAGCGGAGGGAGGGGAGCGCGCTCTCTGGCAACTTGAGCGGACTGTCAGCGCCAAACCGACGGAGCGACGGGGAGAATATCTCCACAGCGTGACGTCAGCCTCTCTGCATTTCATGAAAAAACGGGATTCAGCTGTCTCACTCCTCTGACTCCTTCCCATGCAGACCACTTTGTGTCACACCGTAAAGCTGCCGCATAATCACCCAAACTCCGCGTCTTTCCGTTGAATACAGGCTCCCTTACATGTGACTTTTTTTTCTTGCCCCTTAGCTGGATTGAGTCGAAAAGAAATTTAAATATGTTTGAAGCCAAAGATCAAAACAAAATGAAATGGTTCTGACGTTCCAGCTTAAGATTGGTTCAGACGCGTCTGAACCAGCCGCGCAGGAGAAAACTGGAGGATGAAACACATCCGGATAATCCATAATTTAACACTTCACGACGCTGCAACAAGGCCTCTCCATCCCGGGTTGAACCAGTGCTGGAGGGGGGCGGGGCTGGGGGGGGGGGTCCTGTTGCACCAAACACAGCAGGACTTTTATTCTTCTGATTATGACGAGACTCAAACTTCAAGTTCCGCTGGACGGTGAACAAAGGCAGGAGTCAGACAAAGGTGGTGTCAGAAACTCACATTACTGTAACGAGGAACTTGGTTCCAGCACTGTGAGGAGGATTTATTTGCAAAGTGTGTCGTTTTATTTCCATTTTTTCTCTGCAAAATGCTTCTCTGCTGAATCTCTAATGTTACAAACCACTTGAATTAATATTTAAACCTTTCATTTGCATTTTTATACTGATCTGCACCCGTATTTTCATACCAGATTACTTCTGCTCTTCATCTACATTTACTCACAAACACAATTGCGTGACGTTTATTTACTTCTGGGAATCCGCCTTTGAATGTAGATATCTATTGAAGTACCCTCAATTCAGTGTCCACTGTTGCAATAAAACCTCCCCCAAAAACGAGACAATCTATTTAACCTCAGAAAATACTTTTAGTAGTTTGAAAGTACTTTCGCTACTTCATTTATATGCTGCCACCGCTGCAGTCTGAGTGAGTGAGTGTCGCCAGACACAAAACAAGTCCAAGAGTTCAGTCTGCGTCAGACACGGGACCTTCCCACGGTGAGGCAGGCAGTGGCGTTCACCAGCGCACCGCCGGACTGTCACATAGTCGAAGACGTCGGCTGACACGCGTCGATCGACCGCGACAGGTGAACTCAAAATGTCAATTATGTCAGACAGATAATCCACCTTCAAGTCTGCTTTTAAGATCATCAAACATCTCTGATATTTCGCCTCGAGTGCGATGACAGAAGACGACACGAGACGTGTTGTCAGCGCTCCTCCTTCACTCACGACACCTCAGATGTGGAGTAAAATAATCGAGCTCTTAATTTGAAAAGTGAGCTTGAATGTGCTGGAAGTGCCTCTAAATAAAATTAATCATTGTCATTATTTCTATTCTTTTTGTCACAGTTTTGCTCCACATCCTTAACTCGATGACGAGCAGGTTGTACTTTCATGACTTCTGATCAATTCGTTCTCGCTTATGCTTTTATTTTGTTGATGATTTTCTACGGTTGCAGAGTGGAGCCGGAGCTTTTAAGGTCTTGACAGTTTGGTTTCCCACGCCGCTCTCTGTTTTTCCTTTGCAGCCTCAAACGCTCGTGTCCTTGTTGCATGTTGGGCCTCATCTCCCCTCAGCAGAGGAAGCGTTGGGGTACCGTGTGTGTGTGTGTGTGTGTGTGTGTGCGCGTGTGTGTGGTCATCCCTCTTAGTTTCCCGATGACTGATACAAATGTAGACAAGCCCAAGGTGCAAAGCAAAGAGGATAAAAACTCCCAGTACTGCAGAGACGCATTGGGGAGGAGTTGAGGTGTCACAGTGGTGCTCCTGCGGGTGTCTGCGCCCAATCTCAGAGGCCTCTGATTAAAGAATGATTTATAGGGGCTGGTCAGAGAGGCCCGCTCAGCAATCCGTCTACTGAATGAGATTTTTCCTCCAGAAGAGGGCGGGTAAATCAAACCTCGGGGCCAGAAGCCTGCAAAGCTCAGCGATAGGGGCCCGGTGATTAAATGTTATAATCACCTCTGCTGAGCGCACTTCTTGGCTTTTTTCTCGCTCTCTGTGGCACAATCAAAATAAAAAATCAGTTTAGCTCCAGTTTAATTTATCGAACACATGTCTTGTTTTACGGAGCAGAGTGTTGCATTATGGGAGCTACAAAAACTATGACAGATGTGCAACTTAGGACATTAAGTCCAATTTCAAGGGGGGAATTTTTTGGAGGGGGTTTAAGAAAAATGAGAGCACAGCCGTCGTTGCGGATAGTCAAACCTTAAAGAGAATACATTTTTGGACCCTGCATTATCTATTCAGGCTGGTCTTGGGGTGGGGGGGGGGGGGGGGGGGGCTATGG
>JASSRZ010000086.1:6122969-6163556 GCA_032164315.1 Malacoctenus gilli | reverse complement strand
GTGTGTGTGTGGGTGTGTGTGTGTGTGTGTGTGTGTGTGTGTGTGTGTGTGTGTGTGTGTGTGTGTGTGTGTGTGAGGGTACAGTTCTGCATGTTAACTGTAGAACAAATCACCTTACCTGAACATTACCGTTTGCAATGTGTTATTATGATGGTGAGTCACCTCATCAGCGCAGAAGTGTTCCTTCCTTCCTTTCATACCTCCAAACATCCGGAGGACGCCAAACACTCAAGTTATCATCATCATTATTAAAGTTGGAAGGGGAAAAAAAAACGCAGAAGGGCTTTTTGCATCTTAGTATTGTGGCTGCCATTGTACATATATACTTGATGCTGCTGACAAAAAAAAGGAAGCTCGTTCTCGTAATGTTAAAGCAACATATGACGCCGTGTAATGAGGACCACAAGCTGGAGACTGGAAGCTGAATATGTACATATTGGGCAACTGTACCTCACTGCGTTACGCAGCCGGGCTACAGATGGAGTACTGACATATGTGTATCCTGTGCACCACCCGTCGCTTACAGTGGATGCTTCGGTCCGGATGACATTTCTTAGTGTGTTGCGAGCAAAAACTCCCGAATGAAATGGATTTATGGTGTCTGAGACACCAAAATGCAAGACAAGAGAATGGACTGACCTTTGTTTTGGTTTTTTTTTTTGGTCATTTAAAGGTAAGAAGCTGTTCTGTTTGATAAAAACATTAAAAAAAACAAGAAGAGAAAAGTGTTCAGCACTTAAAGAGTTTAGATTTCTTTAACACAGAAATATATATATCTATATATATATTTAAAAATGTCATTTTGTGTTTTTATTTTCTATTTTTTAATTTCCAGTGGTTGGTTGTATCTTAGTATGTGGTTCTATGAGTTCGGGTCTTTATGGAGTGTCATTAAATGTCATTTCTGCCCCCTCCCCCCTTTGCCCCCCCCCCCACCCCCTCACACACATTCATCCAGGTACACAGTGTGGCAGAGGAGTGTATTCCTTCAGTTCAAGCGAAATCAACACGTGCTGTACTCGCACTTCAATGACTGTCATGCAGTGACTGAGAGGTTTTTCTGATTCTGCTGTTTGCTACTTGTGTGACTTGGATCTCTCCGCTCGCTGTCGGGAGTTCCTCTGCTATTAGAAAAACGTATACCACCACTTTCGCTCTTTGTTGTGATTTCATATGCCGCACAGCGTCACGACTAACCACATCCGACATGAGTTAACAGGTTCCAAAATGGTGAATGATGTTTGAAAACGAAAAAAAAAGTTGTTGCGTGACATTTTATAAAACTCAATGAAGAAGAGTCTGAACAATAACTGCGTTCGTTCGATTTTGTGTCGACGTTTGTGTTCACTGACAGAGAGGAGACGCTTTCCAGAATCAGGTGGTGAGAGGCTACAGAATTACAAGGCGATGTCAGCTCGTTATGGGTGGAATTATATGAAGGTAAATGAAATATAGTATGACAGCTCCTCAACAAAGTGCCAGCTGGCTGATAAACAGTCACACAATCAGCCGAAGACGTAAACACAAACAGATTCCTCTTCGTTCTTGAACTGTAAATAAAAAATAAATCACGGGAGACGATTGCACGACCAAATTAAAGACAAACACAAACTTTATTTAAAGTAAACCAGCAGATGAAAGTTTTTAATGTCCCCGGAGTGAAAGCGCCTCAACTCTATTCATCTTTGCTGTTTAAATTTGTTAAGACAAATTAGTTGATTAATTGGAGGAAGTTGGAGTTCAGTCGCTTTGTTCAAACAAAAACACACTTTTACTGTCGGCCGTGGAATCGCTGTTAAATCAAACGGTCGGCCATGTTGCATTTTGCTGGCTTGTGCGTTAACTCGCACTGCTGTTGTTGTGGTTTCTACATTCCGAATTTGTAAGTGTGACAAAGAGACGTAATTACAAATCAAACACAAACCGGCTTCCTTTCAGAGATTAGCTCAACAGTGTTTCTTGTGCAACAAGCGCCGGTGGATTTAGGTTACACTGCTGAAATCTCCCGATGAAGTTGACAAACAGCGCACAAAGACACGGAGGGCTTCCCTGTAGTCATCACCAGCAACTCCTCCTGAAACACTAGATAAAATGGAGCCTGAATGCTTTACCCCACTTTTTTTTTCCAGCTCGTCTGCTCGCTCCACTTTTTATTTTCTCTCCTTCCAAACTTATTTCAGAGCCGGAGGTGAGGTAAAAAAAAAAAAAAAAAATTGTAAATACTCTCACAGATGTCCACTGAGCAGCGCGAGCCGGAGCCAAATTACAAAACAACAACTTCAAGGGACTCGTGCGATAAAGAGTTGCATCAGCCACGAGAGCGTAACGGTGAATTTGAATATGTTTAGATGAAATGTTTGGCCACAGCAGGAGGATTGTATTAGAGACATCTTAGGGGACGCTATGTAAAGTCGTTTTCCTGAGCGTAATTGTCCTTGGCGCGTACTCTGGTCTCCCGAGGACTCGGCTATCAGGGGACCTCTTGGGTATAAAGTGAAGGGACTAGAACGCCGCACGAGCGAAGGCAGCGGCGGCTTCGGCGGATCACAGTCACATTGTAGCGTTTCCTGTAACCTAAAGTGAAGAAGTCCAAATGTTCTGCAACACCTCGAGGTGTCACATTTTCAAGCATATTGTCAGTATCTATGTTTGGCAGCTTCTCGCTGCTTCTCAGCTTGTGTTAATAACAAGCAAACATATGCTGAACGCAAAGGAGACTTGAATTTATTCTTTCTTTTTTTTTTTCTTGCTATATTTGAAAAAAGGGTGATGCTCTAGTGAGGTGGGGTGGGGTGGGGGGGTGAGAGAGCGAGCGGAGACTGTGTGTGCAGCAGAAAAGAATACATTAATATGCACTAAAGATGAAAGAGAAATGCTCAAATGCAAATACATTTGGAGCATTCTGTGATCTTGGCATGAATATAATGTGCTGCAGAGGGGTAATTTTAAATTCGAGAAGGTGGAATTTAAAAATACCGGTTCCATCCCTCGCAGCGAGGAACAACCATAATCCACAGGATGTATGCAACATAAATCCAGTAATATCCAAAAATGCGCTATATTAAAGAGAAAAGAGTGGAGGGAAGAAGGGGGTGGGGGGTGGGGGGGTGAAAAAGAGACCCGGGTTCTGTCTGTGAAGCGAAACGTCCTCCGTTTGCAGGGACCACCCCCCCCCCGCACGCAGTCGTGGTGCAGTCATTTTGTGGAGCTCCTCTGGGCCCGGCGCTCTCCGCTCCTCTTCCCTCTGCTGTCTTTTCCCTTCAAATTCAATAACCTCCCAGCTGTGTGTTTCTCCAGGGATTCCCCCGGCTCCCCACCACCACCACCTCCACCCCACCCCACCTACCCCCCCCCCCCCAGGCCCACAGACAGACTGCGGAGTCTGTGGGGAACCTGACACAACATAGACTCCACTGTCAGGCAGAGGTGTCAGAGTCCGTGGGCCGCAGCGCCGCCACGAAAAACGCGAAAGCACTTCATTCCTTCACACTTTCCAAAGGTTGAGGAGAGAAGGAAAAAAAATCGCACGCGATTAACACGAGAGAGCGGCGTGGTCGATACGGCTGTGTGGGCCGCCGCTGCTAAAAACCCCCCACTAAGTATAGATCCTGTGGCCTATTTAGGTGGCGCTGATATGAAGATGGACTACGCCGAACCAGAAGCCGGCACAGCCTGAGCTGGAAGTGTCGAGGAAAGAATGAGGAGAAAACATGGAAGTGACCCAGTTGGGCCTAATTTATGAAAGATGCATAAAAGGAGAAACCGAAGCGCTTTGATTCAAAGTCGTCTCTTTGTTCAAAGATTCAGTTTTTGACTGTTATTACAAGAAACAATGTTGGTGAATTAGACGCTCGCAGCTGATGTTCTCCAAGGGATTTCTTCTACTGTACTGAACATACTTTGCTTTTGTCTCCGTCCATATTTAGATCCTCTCTCTTTTTTCCCAGTATCATTAGAGGCCACGCCGAGGATCTTCTGCGTTCGCTCACAAAGCGCTCAATTATTAATCCGGGGGAAATAAACAAACATGTTACATGGAGGATATTTTGGTGGATGGATCTGTAACACGGAGCTGCTTTGGGACTGTTCTGCGCTGCTGAAAAAATTGCAGCCTTACCTGGCAGATTATTCCTAGTACAACCCAACTTTCTTCACCTTAAACACACACAGTCACACCTGTCGACTATCGAGGGTCATGGTTTTGGTGACCACAAGGAACGAGATGACAGAACTTCTCGGTAAAACCTCTTGTCGTTAAAGTAAAAAGACAATATCAAATGTTCTATTTACACCCTGTTGCCCAATATGAGAAAACAATGCTAAAAACAGTTGTTTGAGTTTGTTCAATGCAGTTGAGTGAAGCTCCACAAGCTCTAAAATAGTTTTATTATGATTTAAAGGTTCCTCGAAAAATAGCTCAGCAGGAAAACAAAGAGTTAAAGGTCATAGTTCATTAGTCTTGTTTAAATGGAGTGCGTAACTGTCCTGAAGACAAAACAGTCCCTCCGACCAACAAGTAGCGTCACACAGGAGATACGAGGAGAAATGAGACCAAGTATAAACCATGTTTGTCTTTCTCTTCACCGCAAGTGTGTGAGTAGGTGTGGAGTTACTGTTGTACATGTGCGTGTGGGCTGCTACCGATGACTTATGTCAGGCTTTCACGTGGAGTGTGGCATTTCTTTTTCCACAACAAGCGCCCCAAGTATTTATTTCGACGTACGTCACGTCGTCGCACGGATACTTGGAGATCGTGAGGCTCTGAAGAAAAGTACGGTGCATCTGAAACTGACGCGAAATCGATGTCATGAAACAAAGGGGGGAAAGTCACTCTTAATCTGCGCTGTGAAGATGCGATTCGCTTTTCACGAAGTCGGTTTGTGTAGAAACACTTTTTTTTCTCCATGGTGGAGGATAAGAAGGTAATTACTTTCCTATTAATATCTGTTTCCAGGACGCATTATGAACAGACACTTCCCGTGTATTTACTGGAGGATGGTATGTAGCAAATTGTTCCCCAGTGCATACACTCCCACACACTCACACACTTCCCTGGCGCTGTGCTGATGTTGTTATGAGATTATTACACTAACTTGAGTATTGATTTACCATAACTGCGGATCGGGCCGATGGTTTTGACTCTGTCTGGTAAACGTGGCGCTGTCGGCTTCGGATGGTGCTTGGAAGTCTGTGGAGACTCCGGGTTAACTCGCTTTATTGATGCTTCAGTGGTATTTATGTGGCAGGAGTAATGAGAGGGCTAATGTGTGGAGCCCGAGCTGCTGGTCTGCCCAGTTGAGCACGTGGAATTAAAACAGGTAGAAAATCTGTCCGAAGGTAAACAAATCTGCGTGTCTGTAGCCAGAAAAAAAAAAAATCATAAATTATCACACTGTGACTGATTTAATTGCCCCAGTTTCCAGGCTTTATGCTTAGCGGCGCTGAAAGGGAGTTAACTTTGCAATTAGCAAACATATATGTGCTAAGTCCTTAATCTTTGACACCGGGAATGAAAACCAATATAGACTTGGAAAAAAAACAAAACAAACCCACAGCGTTGTTCAATGTCACTGAAAGGTTAAGTGTTTTCCAAATGTATTGTGCATTAATTGCACGATTGTTAACTTGGAGTGTTTGTTGTCGGGAACAAGCAAACCTGACAATTTGACCCCGCGAGCAACAGCGTGCGGTTAAGCGCCGAAACTAATCGATTTATCTGGGACACCTGAAACTAAAAGATTATCTGTAATTTCTAATTAAAAAAATGAGGGTCATGTCGTGTAAAGGTTTATGAAATAGAGAGAGAGAGAGAGAGCATCACTGGGCTGCTGAATATGAGCCAAAACTCAGCTGCAGAGGTGGCTGCGAGCTTTAGAAAAGATCCATACGACCAACGGGAGCGAGAGGGCACGGCGGCCGTCCTCTAAAAGTGCCACTGCCCACCAGTCACATTTTATGTGCCTTTATATAGAAAAACAGATTGTGACAGATTGTGCCTCTGACTTGTACGATTATCTGTGGAGGCTTGTGTTGCAGTGATTGCTCACACAAGAGCGCCGCGCATGAAAGCAAACCACCCAGACTGCGTCCAAAAAGAAGAGCCGTTGCTCACTCAACAAAACAAATCTGCGGGATTAAACTTGGCCAAGAAGAAGAAGCCTGAAAAGAAGCTCGATAAATATCCGCGCGATCATCTTTTGGGCCAGTGAAACCAAAATATATTTGCGTGGCTCTTGTTTGTTTTGGGAGACCGATTTCGCATGTTTATTTATTTCCTCCAGCAGCCCAAAAAACATGCAAACGTGTTCATTTGGTGTCCGAGTTGTGTACAGGTGGGGATGTGTGTGTTTGTGGTCTCTCGGATGGACTCACGTGAAACCTGACTTCACCGAGATCATCCGAGGATGAAAAAACACCTCAGATGTTAAATACTTACAAACATTTGCTTGGATACTGCATGTAACCCTTTTATCGTCTCACAGATACCCTTTCCATTCCTAGAAACTCAATGAAATGAGCCAAAAAAGGTGAATTTTCCGTTTGTTTTCAAAGAGGAAGTCACGCTGACCGCTTGTTTCGTCGCCTCATTTTATTTATAAATATATATCCCGTCTCTCCCGTCTTGCTAATTCTCCTTTTGTCCTAAAGAAGGACATATTTGTCCCACGGGGGATAAAAAATATTGACATCAGGAGATGAGTTATTGACTGAACGGACAGCGGGACGGTTGACATGCAGCAGGCTGCTCCAGATCGGCTGGCAAGCAGCTCGAGAATTCGTACCAGTGCGCGGCGCCGCGCTCGTTCCAGCCGGGGCCGATAGGAATCCGCGGAGTTTTGTACAACATGTCAAGCGGACAAACGTGTAATGAGTGAAGATTAGGACGGGGGCGCTTCTCGGCGGGCCCGCATGAGCTTCCGAGCTTGCTTCGCATCTTTACATATTGGGAAAATTGATGCAACACCGCTTTGTTCTTATGGCTCACGCTATATATGAAGAGATAATGAGAACGTGTTCCGGCCCGATTGAAGGGGATGATGACATCAATATGAAATACTTCTGGTCTTGCCATGGCTTCTGTGTGTTTCCCCCCCCCCCTCCGTCAAGCCCTCCTTACCTATACCCCCACCAGCGGGCCATTTGACCTGCATTAGTTTGCAATGATTGAAGCGCCGCAAAGTGAGCGCGCAGCAGTGCAGCAGCTCCTAACTGCCTGGAGACGCACCAGGTAGGAGTCTGGCCTGTTTCCTTTCGCTCCCTGAACGATGCTCAAGAAACAAATGTAATTGGAGCCAAGTTCTGCAGAGCAGTTCAGAGGAGAGAGAGAGAGGTGGGGGGTGGGGTGGGGGGGAGTCAAATGGCAGAGCGCAGAGCGTCGCCGCGCATCATTTCTGTGAAACCCTCGGCTGCACATCGCGGCGTACCGAGCAAATAAATTCCCACCGACAATTTATGCAAATGTGGATGTGACATGTGTGGCTGCGCCCAGCGTGATGCGACGACAGGGGAATTCACCGACACCCGGCCGCTTCGCTGCTGCTACTGCTGCTGCTGCTGCTACCATTAGCATTAGCATTGTTCACACATCCTCTCTTCTTAGGCCGCTTCCACACCCCTCCCCCGTTCCCTCTCTACCCCGCACCTCCCCTCCAACACCACGTCTCCATCCTCCCCTCCTCCTCCTCCTCTTCCTCCCCCTCCCAGCCTGCCTGCGTCCTCTCTTTCCTGTTCTCGCTGCGGTGTTGCTATAGCAACGGAGATATGTGGGAATACCTCCGTCCTTCAGAGCGCGGGAGAGAGAGCGCGAGAGAGAGAGAGAGAGGGGGGGAGAGAGGTAGAGAGGCAGAGGATGGGAGCCAGACAGAGAGTTTGAGGGGGAGACAGAAGAAGCGACGAGAGGAGAGGAAGGATAGGATGGAGTGCAGAAAAGACTGTTAATTAAAAGACAGCGAGCGAGAGGCTGTGACTCACTGAATGGACACCATTGCCTGTCACTCAGCCCCCCTGACTCCCACCGTCGCCCCCCCACACCCACCCCCACCCGCCCCGCGCTGCCCCCCTAAAAGCTGGCCCTCCCATTGATATTCCGCCGCTGTGATGAAGAAGACGCCACCGTTATCAGACTGGGTGAGGCGGTGGGCGCCCGCGTGGGGGCGAGGTGGGGCGTGGGTGGGGGGGAGGCCGGGTTTCGACTGAGATGGCACGATGTCCCACAGCCGTGGCGTAGCTTCACGCTGAGCCTTACGCACGCCATTTGTTTGACGATCCATGTGTTCTGGATGTCTCCATTTGTAGTGAGGCTGCAGTTTCCATGACAACGCCCAGACTAAAATAGCACCCCACTCCCTCTCCTCCTCCCCCTCCTCCAGTCTCTCTCTCTCCCTCGCTGTCTCTCTCTCTCTCTCTCTCTCTCTCTCTCCCTCTCTCTCTCTCTCTCTCTCTCCCAAATACACTCATAACTGTTCATTCCTAATCTTGGCATTTCTTTCTATCAGGCCGAGATGTCCCATTCTGCTCATCTCATTCATCATATGGACTGAACACAAGTAAACATCGCCACCACTCGCTTCGCCTTCACGCACCCACACACACACACACATACACAGAGCCTCATGCACGAACAGATGGAGACACACATCATGTCTCTGTGCCTGGTGGGGACATTGACTTACATTCATTTCCCGCAGACTTACTCTGAACTTCGCTGTAAGTACAACTTGTATAACCGCAACTCAACATGTATGCTATCATCTGAAAGTGTAACCGCGTCGTCCTGGATGTAACTTAATTTAGCCCCTACAGTGACATGAGTCCTCAGTGGTCAGCATGCAATCAGGTGTCCCCATCAGCATAGAAGAACAAGCGCGCACATGCACACACACACATGCACACGCACATGCACGCACGCGCGCACGGTTGCGCTCATCACATCTCCTCCCACCTCTTATCTCCCATTTTCAGTCTCTCGGTCGCCCTGCAACAGATTCTGTCAACATGCATCAACCTCTGTGTTGCCATGAGAACGGTCCTGAAAATCACTGCAATTATTTCAACAAAGACAAAAAAAAAAAAACCAACAACAAAAAAAATAAAACACCATCACAGTAGCCACTTGGGGGGAGGGAGGGAGAGGGAGAGAGAGGGAGGGGGAGGACGGAGTATGAGTTATGTGTTTGGGTGTTTTTTTTCTGCTTGTGTGAGTGAAATCGAGAGCGAGGGAGGACGAGCGAGAGGTGCAGAGTTGTGACTTTGTGCATGCATGTTTTGTGACCCTTCAATGAACTGATGTGTATCGACTGCGGCATTTTGCAGCATATGTTGCCGCGTGTGTGTATGTCTACAAGCTGTGATGTGTGTACGTGTACATGTTCTCCCTCCCTCTCTCTCTCTCTCTCTCTCTCTCTCTCCCTCCCTCCTGGCCCCCATATAGTCTGACTCCTTTTTCTTTCCCTCCACTTACACCATTGGCTTGCTTTGTAGATGAGTGCAGGTGGAGTTACTGACCCATTTGTGCAGGTGTGGGGAGTTTCAAAGCTGACCTGTATCAGCGACATCACCACGCATGTGTGTTGTAGTTGTTTGTGTAGGAACTGCTGTGCAGCAGAAGCGAACCTTCTCTGCAGTTTGGGCTTTTGCAGTGGCAGTTTTTTAGGAAGCACCATAAAGCCCGTTTCAAAATTTGTTCCCACCAGAGGGAACATCGCTACATCACTGCACCTTTCAAAAACAGGCCTTCGAATTACTATATATTCATGCTTCTGCTTAGAAAAAAAATCTACATTTTTTTGTTATTCTTAACAAACCTCATGAGAAGGGAGAGCAGCATTGTTAGCGCGCTGCGCTTATATATGCACCGAACGCAATATATCAACTGGTGGCGAGGCATAAACTACAACGGACGCTCAAAACACAAGGGGACGCAAAATTATTGTCGACTACACAAAATATGAGCGTGAACAATTATTAACTTAAAGAAAAACGGGATGCACATTTCCTTTAGTTTGTGTTCATTCTGAAACGCAGCATCACTTTCCAGCCTCTCTGCAGAGCGTGAACACTTTGGACCGCCAGTAACATGTGATTTATTTCAGTCGCTGTCGTGTTCAGGTCCTGAATGTAGCATTCAGGCTAAATGCTCAATAATTTCAATGGACCGCTTCCTATTTGTGTCTATTTGCACCTTTTACTCAGCTGATATTAGTCGACTCGGAGGAAGCAGCAGCGTGAAGCACGAACGGTGATAACTTTCGCCACAATTAGCTGGCTTCTTTCTATAGGTTACAACGATGTCGGGAGTCCTGCGTGACGTTGAAGCTTCAATCAGTGCGAATTCTTGTGGTTCTGCAGTTGCTCGTTTATCACAGATCGCTATCTATGGCGCCTAATTTGATCGTGAAAACATCGACGACACACGGCGAAGCCACCTCTGTGAATACTGTAAATCACTTGGTACAATAGATGCTATCTTGTGCTTATCAAACACGATGTCAAGGCTGTATAGCTCTAAATCTTCACACTCGCTAATCCCATTGTATCCCATAAAGCTGCTTTGATACTAACAGATACTTACATGTGTGCCAAGTAAGGGAAAACACTCCAGGCCCTGTAATTTTGGGGCCAAACCCACAGCAGATGACATAGCAAGTTATAATGAGTGTTTGTGGCCCTGGGCCAGTGCCTAAGTGTGTGGATGTGTGTTTATGCACGTAGGAGTACAATTTGAGAAGCCAGGTGGCCACATCCACACTTAACCCATTTCTTTGTCATGGTGTCGCTCTAAAGCCAGCCAGTCCTGAGGAGCGAGGCGCCGAGGCTCTGAAGTGGAGTTATATCCACGTTTCGAACGCGAATCTTTAGGATCATGAGCTGAAGGAAAAACATCTGCCAGGGGTGGGCTGTCATGTCATGAGCACAGTGGGGGGGATTGGCAGAGACAGTGATTTGGACTCCTGAGAAGACTGGTCCCAGAAATCCCCAGGGAGAGAGAGAGAGAGAGAGAGAGAGAGAGAGAGAGAGAGAGAGAGAGCGAGAGGGAGGGAGAAAGAGAGGAGGTCAGGTAGGAGGACTATAAAAGCAGTCCAACTCCACTGAAACATGCACTTCATGCCAGCCAAGGTGTGACTGGGGATTTGGGATGCACAGCAGCCTGCACGTGTCTGTTAAGTGTTTGACTCTGAAAAGCAAAAATGGGCCGACGTGCACGCTGAGGTAAGCGCAGACGCTCAACTTCGAACGTTTCCGATTTGATTTGTGAACACACTTTGTTGCGCCCGAAGAATATTTCAGCAGAGAATCCCCAACGCACAGACGTTCGAATCGAGATTGAGACGATTCGAAATTCGGACCAAACGCGCGTGATGATTTATCCGACGATCCAAAAAATGGATTCATGAAGGCCTCTCGCGGCAGTTTGTCCTCTCCTATCAGCGCGGGAGCTCGGTGAAGGAGGGAGGAACCGACAAATCAAAAAGATGGAGAAGCCACAGAGGAGCCTGTGCTGCCTCTTCCTCCTCTGCTGCGTCTGCCTGAGCGAGTGCCGGGTGCTGAAGTTTGTTGTAGCGGTGAGTTTGCCCTCTTCCTCCCGCCGGTGCACATAATCAATAATGATGACATTTGAACATTTCATTGCACTCCCATGTTCAGCCGGGGCAGCAACACGACACGATCACACACAGGTTGTTTGTACAGCATCTCGGGCCGCGGTGCCTCCTCCTCCGGCGCCGTGATTTGAATATAATCTCGAAGCTGCTCTCGTGTCACATTGTTGCTGATTACACTGTTTTTTTTTTCCCCTTCCCGCCAAGTGAATATTATTTTATTTACAGTTTTGTGAGACGAAGGATTACTTTGAGCCTAAACTCCAACAGACTCCAGCGTATCTCCGCCAGACACTTGAGCTTTGTTCATAAACCTCTTTATGTAACACCTCATTACACAATTGAATTATGTAAGTGAGAATAGGGTATATTCTTCTTCTGTGTCACCTTTTTTTGTGTGTTTTAGTTTGTGTTGTTTTTTTAACTCTGACTCCAGACCTAAAGGAACATGTTTATTACTCACTGCAGGCCTGTAAATGCAGGTTTTTTTTGCATAAACAGCCTGTTTCGTAGCTCAACAAACGAAGATTAGATTAGATTGATATCTCATGTGTTTCATGCCATCTGCTTTCTAAATAATGCTCCAGTCGTGTGTTATTCTGTTACATTATGACGAACCTAAATACTATGAGGAAGGTGTTTGGGATCAAAAACACACCAAATATTGAAAGAATCAACAATTATCTTTAAAAACAGGTCATGAATGATGAGCTCACCGTGTTGTTTCTTGAGGTTTGACACCAAAACGGTTTGTAGGATGAGCTGTAATGACCGTGTTGTGAGCAGCAGTGAATCACACGTGTCCCTAATCCAGTTTTGATCCACCTCTGAGTTATGTCACGGCTCAGAAAGTGGGTGGTCAGGTGAGTGACGCGAACCAAGCAGCTCCAGGTGACTTCACAGAATCCGAGTCCCGCGTCTCTCAAACGCAGGCTGGTCTCGTCCTCCCTCGCGGGTTTTCTATTTATGACTTCTGTCTCGAGAAGACACTTTTTTCTCCCTCTCGGAAGAACGCAGCGTGAAAGCAAACAGTGCGGCGGCGTGACATTTGAATTCATGTGACATTATGTTGTCTGACTTTTAAGGTGTTTCGACACGGTGATCGATCGCCCATCGAGTCGTATCCCAGAGATCCACACGGGGAGGAAGTGTGGGCCCAGGGCTTCGGAGAGCTGACGGAGGTACGCGATGTTCCAACGCAGATTGTGAAAACATACATGTTGAAGTAAAAAGAGCATGAAAAAGTCACAAACTACAAAAAAAGCAAAAAATCACAATCTGCGACATATAACCCAAAGAATTAATGAACTCAACAACAAAACTTCATCAACACATAAAAATCACAACATTAAAAACATTTCGCACCTCATTTGGGAAACAAAAAACACCTAAAAAACCCAGTGTATGTTCTTCTGTTATGTTCTTCACATTCAGGCTGTCATATTATAGGTCTATCCCAACATTAACACTCTCAGTGGTTAACCAGAATGCGTAAATAATAAAGAACACATATGGCGGTTTAAATTGGCCGGGAATCCAGGAACAGGATGGTGTGTAAGGAGCGAAACGCTTGTGAAAAGCTGCTTTAGTTTCTCTGTAGGATCTCACACAAACACCAATCATATCCCAAATATTGTAGTTTATTTTAGGAGTTACTGCTTGAACTACAGCGCATGATGGGAGCAAAGCATGTCGTGTAGTTTTAATTGGGGTTCGTCCTGGAGTGACATCGTTGTGCGTTTGGGGCAATTAGCTGTTTTATAGTGAATAAACATGGTATTTTATGGTGTTGGAAGCACACGAGAAGGGCTGGGATGTGTTGTTTTATGTAAATAAGACGAGCGCATCAAATATCTGCCAAGTTCTCAGAAAAAAAACAAAAAACGGGGTCGGATCTTTCAGAAAATTAACAGCGCTGGCAAATTTTCCTTTCAGCTGGGCATGAAACAGCAGTTTGAACTGGGCAGGTTCTTCAGGAGGCGCTATGGGAGCTTCCTCAGTGAGGAGTACAACAACAAAGAGGTAACTGAGGATGCAAGCAGTCTCTCCATGTGCGTGTGTGTGTTTGTGTACTTGTTTAACGGTGGTCCTTGGTGATGCAATATCACCTAATCCTGTTGTCACGCGTGCCCTTGTTCCAACATGTGAAATCAAGTTCATATGGTCAGTCACCATCTCTAATGGCTGTAATCACATACACTAAGTTAATGAGCATGACTCATGTTGGTGGTATCAGTGCAGTGGCCTCGTAATGTGCTGAAACATGTGGGGTAATGTCGCCCCCGGGCTCCGTGCACATTTGGCAGCATGCATGTAGATTCAGTGTGGCCCTGGGCTGCATGCTCAGCATACTGTCATGATGAAGATCTGATTCCTGCTTTCTTTTCCTGGCCCTGTTTCTTTTTGCACTCACTGCCTTCCCCTTTTTCCCCCTCCTCCCTCCTGCACCGTCTCTTATGCCCTCCCTCCTTCCCTCCATCCCTCTCTCTCTCTCTCTCTCTCTTCCTCAAGCCCGGCTTTCACTCCTCTTTCCCCATCTCTTGAATAACATGCAATTACCACAAAAATAACAACTCTTCTCAGCACCCGTCACTGACAATTTGTCTCCGTCAACTAGTGCCGTACCTTTCCCTGCGCTGCCATGTCTGTTCTAATTTCACAAAAGGAGGGGGGAAAAAGAAGCATTCTTGGTTTCACAGGAACATCCAACCTTATCAGCGTGATTTACTGTGTGCAAAAACCTGACACAGAGTGACAGAGAGATATAGACGAGCGAAGGCTGATGTCAGAAGAGATCACAGCAAGACGGATCTTTTCTCCTCCTCCTCCCCCTCTCAGTCGTTCCGATCTCTCCCGACTCTCCACCTCTTTATGTTAAGGGAATACCTCGGTTGACTTGGGATAAATAGAGCTCATTCATGACACACTTCTGCTTTGCCGAACGCATTTATTTTGCATTTTTATTAGAACAAAAATAGAACCCGGGGACGATTTTTCGCTCTGCAACTGCGGGACGCCGTTTTTACAGTGCAGGTCTGCTCAAAATAAAACAGCAGACCGACTCTTGTCTGTCGATTTGTGACAAGACGCGACAAAAGATGCAGCTTCGACACTCGGTTGTTCTCACCTTATGCAGCCGTCCGATCCAGTGGAACACAAAATAACATGAATTTCATGAATCATATGAAAAAATGTGACTACAATAGGTTTGTTTCAGTGTTATTTTCCATCCAAAATTGTTTTATTTTGATTGCTTTTTTAAAAAATTCACATTAGGCTGTTTTTCAGAACCACTTCTACCATCACAGTATATTTACAGTTATCATATCGAATGAAGTATCTCACTTTTTAGCGTCTCCTTCATGTTCTTTCCACCAGTTGTATGTGCGGAGCACCGACTACGACCGCACGCTCATGAGCGCCCAGGCCTGTCTGGCCGGGATGTTCCCCCCAACCAGACGCCCACCTCCCATCATGCCCCAGTTGCTGTGGCGGCCCGTTCCAGTGCACACGGTCCCCAGAGCCCACGACAAGGTGGGTTGCTGCGCCACATAAATATTTCCTCCCCACGCACACCAAGCGAAAACACAGTCGACTGCAGACTCTCCCAAGTTCATCCTGGTCTGCCTGTCTGCGAAGCTGCATGTGGCTCTCTGTCCTCCACTGCTGTGAACCTGACATGCTGAACCCCCCTCCCCTACTGTTTCAAAGTGTGAAGTGAACACATAATTGTGCCCAGAAGACCTGCAGGAGCTGCAGTACACGTGCACGGTTTTCACCGATGTGTTGTTGCTTTTTTTCCCCCTTCTTTTGTTTGTTTGTTTGTTTTTTCGATTTCTCAAGCTGTTGAAGTCGCCGGGAAAAGACTGTCCGAAGTTCAGGGCTCTGATGACGGAGACCTTCGAGAGCGGACCCTACCAGAGGTTCCTGAGGGCTCACCAGGTGAGGCGGAACCCCCCCCCAAAAGAAGACAGGCCCTGCGTTCGCTCAGCTTCTGCTCGGTGACGCGGATCTTCTCCTCCTTGAGTCATGTGCCCGGTCGCCAGAGAGAAAAACCTCGTCTGTAACTCGACCGTTTTGCATCCTCAAGATTTATATAATTGGAATTGTCTGCAAACAATCCGTTTCCGCACCTCAGCTGTTTCTGTTCGCCGTGCCCGTGCTGCGATTTGTAAATGAACTCACGCGGCAAAATGCACATTTCAGAGAAGTATATACTTCACAGTTGTTGGTGCCAACGTAATCAGCACCTCCAGTGGACGTGTTAGATATGCTGTAGACATCTTGTCCTCTCAGTGATTTTCTCAGGCACGGTGACTCCATCGCTTAGGAGGGGGAAAAAAAGCTGCACAGTGCAATTTCTCTCACATTCTCGCAGACGCTAATTAACGGTTGGATTGAATTAGATTGAGAATTACAATAAAAAGCTTTTAATTAAACCCAGTCCCAGTGCTGCCTATTAAGGTGGTGTTTGAGATCAGGCCAGGGCCTCCTGCATTGAATTTTAACACCCTCTGCTGGAGGCTGAGTACCTGCAAGGTATAAGCAGGCGCCAGATTGGTGCCATTTGTCACCGTGATGTCTGAGCAAAAGTTAAACTTACAACAATCGTTAGCCGAGTAAACTTCTTTAGTCCATTAAGTGTGAGCAATTTGGACTGCAGACACCTAAAAATAGACGTCGAGTCTCTGCGACTGGAAAAACAACCACAAAGAGGTTTAATATTACTCATAAAAATGATGATTAAGGAGTATTCCCCGGAGCTTTATGAGGCTGTTTAATGTGGGGTTTTTTTTTCTTCTTCTTCTTTTTTCCCCCTTATGCAGTACTTTGTGGAGGGACTGTCCAATCACACCGGCTACCCCGTGTCCAAACTGGTGGGCAAAAAGATCTGGAGGGTCTACGACACTCTCACCTGTCAGGTAGGCTCCACATTTCATGGGCAAGACGCTGGGAGGCCTGGATGAGACAGCTCACAGATCCTCTCTGCGGGTTTGGATGCAAACACCAGCTGCAGCGCAAAGAGTGAAACACGAAGAGAGAGGGAAGAGGGGGAAATAATCTGCTTTCTCCAACACATGTGCAGAGAAACGGAGAAGAGTCGCTGAGTGGGGGAATCGCTGGTATAAATAGTCAGACTTGAATAGGGCAACATATTGAAATGATAATTAAAGCATTGTGAGTTGGGTGGATTCTAGGCCAGGTCGAATATCCTCATTCACACTTGCAAAATGAGCATCTGTTATCTTCAGACTGGTGCTAAAAATAGCCGGGATAACACAAACTACCAAACGCAGCCTTTTTCAACCTCATTTGTCGCCATTCACATGTGATTATTAGCCCCCCATGTCGGACAGTGAGTCTTGCGGTTTGTTTCAGAGGATCCATAACTTGACTCTCCCACGCTGGGCCACCCAGGACGTCCTGGACACCCTGAGGAGAATCGCGTCCTTCGAGGTCACGTACAGCATCCTCAGCCACAAGCGCAGAGAGAAGGCCCGGCTCTCGGGAGGTGGGAATTCACATTAGAGGCAATTAATTCAAAGCGCCATTCACAGGAAAAATGTTATTAGTGAAGGGGGCCGAGGAAATATCTGTGGGTCTCTAATGCGACTGCTGGCCGAGGCTTTGTTTATGCCTCTGATAGTGTAAAGTGCCAGGTCTTTCCCAGAAGGATATTAGCGCATATGAGCTAATGGGACAAAGATTATTACGGCACCAAGATGCTCGATAAGGTCAGGAAGGGGTTGTGTGTGCGTATTTGGGAGAAAAAATTCATTTGCACTGTTGACACTGCGCTAATTTACCAGGGGTCCTATTGAACGCCATCCTGAGGAATTTCTCCAAAGCGATGGAGCAAGGCAGCCCTCTGAAATTCATTATGTACTCAGCCGTAAGTTCATTGTTCGGACGCACATTCGTAATCTCCTGCTGTTTCACGCACTGTACCGCTCCGTCTCCCCCTCCCCTGCCATTTGTGCTCCTCACTCCAGCACGACTCCACGCTCATCACCCTGCAGGCGGCCCTGGACGTCTACAATGGCCTCCTCCCTCCTTACGCCGCCTGTCAACTCTTCGAGTTCTACCAGGAGTATGATGGGTAACGACTTCTTTACACTTTGACTCGGCGCACGTTTTGCTTCGCATAGCCAAGTACGCTATGTAGGTCAGATGCCCGAATAACGCGCGGCGCGTTGAGCCCTCGCACTCCACTGTTTATCTGCACAAACCGCTCAAATAGGTTTTTTTTACCCTCTCAATTCGATGGAAGTCTGGCAAGCGTCCAGGGCTGCAGTGGGCAAATTAGCACATGATATAAACCCATTTACATAACACTTACCACACCCGACTTCCGTCTCGTTGCATCCATACTAATAACCGCGCAGATCCTTCTCTCTGGAGCTGCATTACCGCAACGACTCCTGGCGCGACCCCTTTCCTAACCCGGTGCCCGGGTGCAACGGGCTGCACCCCTGCCCCCTGTCCATGATCACCGAGCTGGCGCGGGACGTGACGGCGGAGGACTGGGAGGGCGAGTGCGGGTCCAGGGCGAGATGGGCGAGCACAGGTGAGTCGGTGAAGTTTTCTGTGGCTCCTCCAGTTTGTTGCTGTTTCAGTGACTATTTTTTTGGTGCATTTTTAAAAAGTTTTATTGCGTTGTTTGTTCACATCATCACTCCTGGAAACAGCTTCTCAAATATTTCTCACACGTGCCTCAAAGGAGTCATTGTCCCCACCCCCACCCCTTCACTCCCGCCCCCCCCTCCCCCACTCACAGGTGTCATAACAGCTCTTGCAGTTGCTGTGGGACTCCTGGCAGTGGCGCTGTTGTTCAGTATAGGGGTGGCAGTCCACAGGCGGCGAGCTCGCTACTCCAGGGAGGTGTAGCGCAGACGGCCCCGACACGTGTGCCAGACGCTCCCAAACAGGCTCCCAAAGTGCTGACACAGTTCTGCTCACAGAGTGCTGTTTAGTCCCACTGATCTATACTTTATTTCTTCTTTTGTGTGTGATATTATGGAGCTCTTTTTCTCTGAGGAGTTCTGTTTGTGTGACTAAAAAGAATAAACAACATCCATAAAAAATCACAGCAAGTGCTTTTGACAGAGATGTAAATTGTATTCCAAATAAACAACATTAATGGCAGGCATCACTTAAACTTTATTTGATTCTCTCTTGACAGGGTGTGACCCACACAGTGTTGTTTCACCGTTCGGTCACCGTTTTGGTTCATATCGTTTCACATTCTTTGCTGATCGGTTTCTCACTGCTTCTCCGGCTCTGTGGGAACTGTGGGAAGAACGAGACAAACGATGAGTCAGTCCAACACGTAAGGCGAAGTTTTTAAGAAGCTTAAAGTTTTTAAATGAAGTATGTAAGTCTCTTACTTCTGATCTCCAGTTTGCACTCCACTTCGTCCTGGCCCAGATCATTGACGGCCCGGCACGAGTATTTGCCGCCGTCGAAGGTGCTCGGCTTGCGGATATTCAGGGTCAGCACCCCCTGGTTGTTCTGCATCAGGAACTTGGGATCTTCAGCGATGATCATTTTGTTCTTCATCCAGATGATCTTGGGCTGAAAAGCACGAAGGTCAAACGAGATGAGAGACACGCTTTTAATGAAGATCCAAAGCTGTTGCAGTGTTATTTTTCCTTCTCTCCTTTGACTCCCAATCAGGAGGCTGGTTTAAACGGCACGTTTACCTTGGGGAAGCCTTTCACGGAGCAGCTGATTGCGGTGCTATAACCAGCCACCACCGATCTGTCCACCAGGGGCTGAGTAAACTTGGGCACACAGGAAACGTCCTTCTCCTTGTAGGGGTTTGCTTTGAGCTCCAGACCTGAGGAACCATCGAGGGGGACAGGAGCGCTCAGAGACGGGCCGTAAACACTACGAGGCCCCCGTATTACGCAGCGCAGACCACACACACGGCGGCCGCACCTGTTTTGGAAATGACGGCTGTGTTCTTGCTCATGCACGGCTCCTCGCTCAGGCCGCAGAGGTTTTCGCTGTAGACGCGGAACATGTACTCGTTGCCCATGATCAGATCGGAGGCCGTGCAGTTCGTCCGTCTGTTGTGTTCGTAGATGGTGAACCAGTTCTGCGCGCGGTCAGAGAAATCGGTTAAAAAGCAGAATCACAACCGAACAACGACTGGAGGTCGTGTCGGTCTTAAAGAGACGTTTAGCAGATGGCTGCCGGGGCGATAAAATGCCGAAACGCTCCTCCCCTCCCCGCTCTGACCTTGGTCTTCATGTCGGCCTTTTGGATGGTGTATCCGGTAATCTCGCAGTTCCCGTCGTCCCTGGGGGGCTCCCACTCCAAGGCCGCGTTGAAGCCCCACACGTCGGACACTCTCACTTTCAAAGGAGGTCCAGGCTTCTCTGCTCGGATTAAGTGGATCTCTCAGTGCCGTCCAGCTGTTAAACTGTGTATTCTTAGAAATATTTGCCCCCCCCGTGATAAACTGCCCGCGGTGACCTCACCGACAATCCTGATGTTGATGGTGGCCCTGTCCTCCATGTTCTCAATCTGCAGCACCAGCTCGTACGTCCCAGAGTGCTCTCTCTCTGCCGACCGAATGAAGAGGATGCTGTCCACGTTTGAGTTACGCACGTTGACCATCTTGGGGTCAATGGGTTGCCCATCCTTGTACCAGGTTGCCACGGGGCGTGGCTTGCCCTGGAAACAACGACACGAGCTCACGTTAGAGCGGCCTCAGAAAAGATGTGACAGAAACCCTTCAAAAGTGACTGACGGCGCACAATCAAGACAACACAACAGCTCAGTTTTTCAGCAGTAGAGGATGCATCTCGAGCTGTGTGTTTCCAAGAACTGAGCTGCTTACAGCTGCTTCCTTTAAGTTCATAAACATGAGCTAAAATTCAAATATAGACGTGCAAAGTCTGACTTTGTCTTCTTACAAAACAAGAAACACTTTGACTTCAACTGAGTTGCTGTTTCGGTTCAAGCCATTCTGTCCTTAATTGACCTGGAAGGGGATGACCAGGTTGATCTTCTCTCCAACTTTCCTGACGTATTTCGTTCTCAGCTCACGAGGAAGTCGGATCTTCGGGTATTCTAAAGCGGAAACAGACATCCCATTAAAAACAGGAGGCCTCTCAATAAAACATGTCGCAAGGCAGCAACGAGGGCGCATTTAAAAAAAAAAAAAAGAAACTCCGCTCAGCCCACACGAGCAACAGCGAGTACTGAAAAATGTACAAAGTCAACTCGGGACGCTGAGACTCGTGTTTTAAAACCGGAGTGACTCACCGACGATCTCGCGGATGGTGACCGGCTGTGCCAGCGTAGCGGGAAGACTGTGTCCGGCAACGTTGACTGCCACCACCCTGAAGTTGATCTTCTCTCCCACGGGGAGGTCGCGCACCACGTATCCCTGCCTCTCACAAAGATCCTTGTTGGCCACAACCCACTCAGTGTCTACGAGTAAAAGAGTTCAACAAGCAGTGAATCACAGCAAAAGAGATTCAGACGTCACGCGTCTTTCGGCTCTCTGATGATCATCGTTGCTGGCGACAGACGAAACGACGCCTGGTCTTCTCACCTCCTTCCTTGCAGTACTCGATAATGTAGCCATCCAGACCCCCGGCGCCAATCCTCTCTGGGGGGAGCCACTTCAAGGTGCATGTGCTGTCCGTCACATCGTGGACCGACAAGCGCGTCGGCTCACTCGTTGGGGCTGAAGGTGACGGAGAGCGGGCGAGTTACTGCCTGATGAGGTGAAGTGCAGGATGAAGAGTTCGGTCCAAATGATGGGAACGTACCAATTGGCATGAAGGGTTTGGAGTTGAGACTGGGCGGAGACAGACCGATGCTGTTGACGGCAAACACCCTCATCTCATACAGAACGCCCTCAATCATCCTCTTGGCTTCGTATGTGGTCGATTCGTAGACGTCGAAGTTGAGTTTTGTCCATCTGGAGGAGCCTTTCTTCTTCCTCTCCATGAGATAACCTGGTGGCAAAACAACCCCACCATAGTTATAAATACACCCTCAAAAAGTGACAAAGATAAAAGTATGAAAAAAATAGACCATTCACCTTTGATTGGAGCGCCGCCATCAAATTTAGGCGGCTCCCACACGATTGTGGCGCAGTCCTCTCCCACCGCAGTGCACTTGACGTTCTCCGGGGGGTCGGGCACGTCTGAACGGGAAAAAAGGGCCGACAAGTTGAAATAACGACAGTTTAGTCTTCACTCGAAGATGACGCAAAGGCACAAAGAGTCAATTCGGGCAACATCTGGACTCACCGACGATCTTGACGAACAGCATGGCTTTGTCCTCGCCAGACGGGTTGGTGACACAGATGCTGTAGTTGCCCTCATCCTCCCTCTCCGCCCCCTCAATGACGAAGCAGCTGAGGTCTTTTCTGGCCTCCACCCTGATACGTCCCTCGGTGTCTGTGATTGGCTACCAAACAGGAAACAAAGAAAGTTGCAAGATCTCACACATCTCACTTAGCAGAATTAGCCCGCCGTTAAAACTGAACACGCAGCTTCCTGTGCAGCGGGTTTTAGTTGAACCTCACCTGCTCTCCCTTGGACCAGACCACGGTGGGCGCCGGCTCTCCTGTGATCTCCACGTCCAGACGAAGCTTGTTGCCGGCCACCACGATGATGGTGTTTTGGGACACCATGTTTCCAGTGGTGTCCAGATGGATCTTTGGAGGCTCTGCTCACAAATACACAAAAGGAGAGAAGAGAGACGTTCCTTTGAGGACCAGAAGCATATGATGAGTTAGAACGTGGCCTGTTGTGTTGGAAAACCAACGCACCTTGTCGGGGCACATAGTCGATCTTGATTTCTGTGGGAAAAAACAACAGTGGACTGTGTTATATAGGCTGCTGATGGTTATAACTGTCTGCAAGGCCACCTTAGAAATCATTCTGTCTTTCTCACCCAGGAAGTTGAGTTTGGCAGAAAGTGACAGAGCGTATCCGTCCGGGACAAACGTGTAGTCTCCAGCGTCCTCGGGCTTCACATCACTGATAACCAGTCGATGAAACCTGAAGCAAACAACAGGGAGGAAAACGGCGTGAAGTGATGGAATGTGAGGTATTTCGGTGTGAGCGCTATCGAAAGGGAAACTATTCTCATACCTTCCGATGTGACTCATCTTGATGCGATCGCTTGGCAGGACCTCCACTCCATCTTTGAACCACTTCCCTGTCACCTTCTCGTCAGACACCTCGCACTTGAAGACGGCCTGATCGGTTGCCCTGACTGTCAGATCGGCGATGTCCTGCAACACCTCCAGTTCCTTTTCTGAGCGAGACGTAAAAAAAGCCCCGCGAGAGAGCGGATCAGGCAGGAAGCGGAGCGCGTGAAGGTGCAGGCAGAAGGAGGATAGGGTTCATTATGGCAACATCTTGACACCCACTGCCATCAGTTGTTACTTTGTTCATAATGAGAGGCGTTAAGCCCTTGGGCCAGCAGTTAAATGCAGCTGCAGCCTCTGCACCAAACAGTATGTAACACATTCAAGTGACAGAGAGCTGGAGTAAATATAGAAATCATAAAACGATGCCCGTTGGTGCTCTGGGAGAAAAGAACATCAGTCTGAATCTTAAGAAATATTCGTATTTCTGAAGTCTAATATCACGAAAAAGTGACAGAAAGACTTGAGTGTTTGTTGTTTTTTTTCTGTGGTACCTTCCACTTCCAGCTCTCCCTTGGTGTGACCCCCGTTGGTCCAGGCGTGGTACATTCCGATGTCGTCGAGCGTGGCCTCCTGGATGATGAGCCAGTGTTTCTTTCCGTCCTTCTTGAAGCGAAATTTGGTGGAGTCTTTGTCCTTGTGGAGCTCCTGATCCTCAAAGTACCTGAAAACGATCAGAAACACGCGTCGGATTCGACACGACGCGAGCTCCCCGCTGCTGGGATAAACCGCGTGCCGCGACGTCCACTGACCACATGACGTGGGCGCCCTCCTCCGACACCTCGATCTCGAACTCCACCCGCTCTCCCACCACCACGTGATAGTCGTCCATCAGTTTGGTGATGGTCACGGGAGGCTCTGAGGAGGGCAGAGAGAAGGCGGTGAAGCCGAACACTTTCCGTCTTCCTTGTAGAGAAGAGCGGTCGCTCACCTTTGACGAACACCTCTGTGAAACACTTGTCCTCTCCGACCACACACTCATACGCAGCGTCATCCGCCAGGGTCGTCTTGTTGATGGTGAGCGTTCTGATGTTGCCGTTTGCCTCCATGATGTACCTTTAAAAAGAGGTCAAACCAGAGAGAATACTTGTGAAACAGAGCAACAAGGTTTATTTCCACCATAATTTCACACACTTTAATAGCATTTTGTGTTTTATCTGCTGATTTATTTTTGTATTCTGACACAAATGATCACTTCCTGACTGAGCCTGTCTGCTGATTGGTTGTTTTAATTGGATGCAAGGATTGCTGACACCTCACAGATGCAGTCGGAATGAAAACCTCAATAAATATTTTGTGCGGCCCAAATACTCGGATGTATACGTTTTGCTTATAACGAGTGACTCATGGCGGAGCACAATGCGGACTGTAGTGCAGCGACGGATTTGTTGGAGCAAGCTGGAGGATTTTCAGGAGGAACAATATCATTTCGAGTCAGTTCACGGCGAAACAAAGAGCCAAACCTCTTTATCTTTTATGTCCTGCAGAAACTTCACACAAAGCCTGATTTATACCACGTGTAGCTTGAAGTACAAAGCCTAATGTGGAGTTGACACTCAGGATTATGAGGCAGCGAGGCGGTTCTCGGGGTTTGTTGTTTTTCAAACCAAAGAGTTTAAAACAAGCGAGGTCTCTGTCCCGGAGGGGGCGTCTGCGTTAGCGTATGTGGAGAATAAGACGTCTTGGCTTGCTTGACTGGCTTAACCTACGAGGAGGCTCCTTATGACTGTCTAAAAATAAAACATGTTGATGGCAGCATCGTTTCCGAGTGACTGAGGCACTGATACTTTTAGCACTGATATTTTTGCAGCCCTGGCCCAGCCAGTCCACCTCAGCTCGAATGCTGACATGATACTCTGCTACAGTACCGTCTAATTAACTCACATCTTACACGGAACCTCATTCTGTGAAATTATGGCGACGGGAGAAAGATTAAATTATTAGTGCGCGCGGGTGTGAAGGCTTCTCGGTGCGTACTTGGCGGAGGGCTTGATCTCCTGGCCGTTCTTCAGCCACTTGACCTGAACGTTGGGATCGACCACCTCGCACGTCAGGACGATCTTCTTGCCCTTCTCCACCGAGTAGCAAGAGTCGAGCTTCTTCAGGAAAGCTGCGGAGGAGACAAACACTTCGTTAGCACAGCGGACCTTCAGGTTCTCGGCGCCGCTCCTCCCTCCAGGTGAAAACTCCCCCACCGAAATCATGCCGTTCGTACTTCGAAAGGCCGCGCCGTTCCCCCTCCTCTCACCCGCTCCGCTGACCCGACTTACCCTCGCTGTGCTTGGGCTCGGGCGCCGTCATCTTTTTCAGACGTTTCAGCATGCCCCTCAGGTCGGTGATGCCATACTGAAAGGCGATTTTCTCATACTCGCTCGGATGGGCGCTCTTAAGTAATTCCCACACATCTATCTCGGGTTCCTCTTTCACAGGCTTCTTCTTCCTGCCAGCCAGGAATGGTGGGGGGAAAATGGTATTATAACAACAAGCCCTCAAAGAGGGATAAAGAGGGGGGCGTTGAAGAGAAACAACAGTGCTTGGATGTGTTTCAAGCCACATAACGTTCAGTCACTCACTTCTTGGTGGCTTTCAGCAGAGCACTGAAATCCAGGTCTCCATCATCCTCTCCGGCATCCCTGCGTGCATGAAGACACACTGTTACCAAGAGCAGACAACTTTCCTATTCGATATCCCACCCTGCGCATGTGTGGTCCAATACACAAACGCAGGGGGAGAAAAAAGATGGCGCATGTATGTATTTTCTGGTTGCTCCCTGCAGATACCGAGAGAAAGACAAGCCCCGAAGTACTCACGCTCTTTTGAAGGCAGACAAAATATCGCCCTGCTCCTCCTGCTGTGCCGCTGTAACACGAGAAGTTGCAGAGAAAGCACATTATTCCCGGATCAGATCAAAACATCAGCACGTATAGAATCCGCGACGGCAGACCAGAGTCCGTTTTCACCCACCCTCCACGGAGATCTCAAAAGTGGAGCTGTCACACTTGTCTTTAGCCGTCACCTCACACCTGTAGCCGCCGGCGTCTCCGGCGACCGCTTTGATGATTTTCATCTCGTAAGTATAAACCTGCGGGAGGCAAATTTATCACTTCCTGATTACTTTGGTATTTGTGGAGGAGAAGGATCGAATCGCACTGTACAGGCGGCGCATGCTTGTGTGCCACACCTTGGTATTTCTGTCATAGGTTTCTTTGAACTGCATGTGTTTTCCAGCTTTGCTGCCAAGGTCCATCCACTTGCCCTTTAGCCATTTCATGGTGGGTTTTCTTGTCAGGGTGGTGGAGTCCACCTTGGCAATAAAAGTGGCGTCCGCTCCTGCCATTCACAAGCAAAGAATTACATCATAGGCCCACATTTGCGACACGTTTTTCCAGCTGCACGCCCAACCTGCGACGATGACGACATTATCGGGCGGCTTCTCCAAGAAGAGCCCGGTGAGCTCCGTGTTCCCAGGCTCTAGAAGAAGAGAGACAAAGTCAGATCGAGTACTGGCTCAAGTTTTCAGCAAAACAAAAGGAGCGATCAAACACAAGTGCTAGAAAAACAAACACAGACGATCTTTATGCGTGCAAAAACTTCCATGTCATTGTTGGGAGCGGCAAAATACACAGAGGAAGTTCCCAAGAGTAGAAATAAGGAGGTCGAGCAAGGCTTCCTTTCTGCTTTCGCTTACATGGAACAGTCCAAAGCAAAGTGCACGTGAACCAGTGAAATGCTCGGATACGTTTGTATAAAAATGTGAAATAAACACAGTCAGACTTACATATACAGTGCAAAAAATAACGACAATGAATCAACCAACAGATTTATGCATCAAAAACATCCAAGAGTGCCACAGTACAAATAGGAACCGTTTCTGCAAACAGGAACCGCATGCTGACATGAAGGGACAACGTTTACTTAGTTGAGTCCGGTTTTGATTAAAACATCAAACCAACAAAATAGCACAAAATTAGGTTGTCGTTATCGCTTACGTTGGTTTGGATCCTGATTCAATTCAATTACGGCTCAAAACTTCGAGTTAATGAAATTTGGACGTGAACTTTGAGAAAAACGCTCATTCAGGAGCTCATCCTTTAAAGAGTCACTGTAGCGGACGGTTTCTCTGCTGTCAGCTGTAGCGGATTATTTTGCCACAGTCAAAGCAGATAAAGTGTTCCTCGTATTCACGCCGCCCAAAATTCCCCCTGACATGTAATCGCCGCCGCAAAGTTTTTCTAACCTGTTGGAAGGCCCAGAATGTTTTAATGAACGCCACCGGTGCCAAGTATGAAGGCAAGCGCACCTGTTGACATTTATACATCAGCACTTTCTCCTGCAGCCAGAGACAAACAGCGAGCGCTTGGCACAATCGTCGCGTCCCTAATGCGAGAAGATTTATCGCCTGGCTATTTTAGATTATCACAACAGAATTGCGGCTTTGGCTGAAGCACAATAACGGGCCGGTAACGCTGCCGCCGCGAAACATCCGACGAGCATGCCTCTGGACTGACATGTGACGCACACGGTCGCATCTCATGACATTGTTTTTTTCCCTTTCATGCAGCACGTGTTCACAGTCCTGCGGTGTGCGAATCCAGCGGGCCCTTACCCTCCTCCGCGGGAGCTGCCCCAGCTGGGAAAAACAAACGTCCCCGTTTTACCACACAGGTGTAAAAAGGTTCAAATAAAACCGTCCTTCCTGCACCTTCAGTTAGTGTTAACTCAGGAGTTAAAGAGAGGCCAAATTACAGAATGGCGATTCTGTAGATTGATGACTTTTTGCACACCACACAGTGAATTACAACCCGTTTTTATTCATGATGAAGGGATCATGACTTCTACCAATCAACACAGGGCAAAATCAAATGTGTTGATTAGCGCGTCTGTAATCATCAGACTTGGGATACATTATTTGAAATGACCTTGATTACTTCCGTCAGACCGACTTGGCGAGGCCGCTCTGGTTGCTCGCTGCCGCTCGCAGCAGGTTCACCACAGGCTGCCCAAACAAACCCACCGAAGCCTGACTTAAGATATTCAACGCGCTTGTTTGTTTGTTCAGAGCGCGGAACATGACGTGAATACGATCGTTCTGATCAACATTTGTTGCGTTTTTCTTTGGCGATAACAATTCAACTGGAGGGAAGTTAAAAAAAAAAAAAGGAACTATTCGGCTATTAAACAGTGAAATTACCAGTAACTACTGATGCTGCTGCACGTGCTGCAGAACAAGCTGCATTTGGCCAAGTGATGATAACCCCCCCGCACACACACACTCTACAACCCTGTGGGTATAACTTTAAACAGACTCGCTATGATAAGCACTTCCCACACAGAAGTTCCACATCTAATAGACGCACTGAAGGAAAATTCACTGTGGTGCAACACCCGCTTTCAAGTCGAGACATGGGATCAAACAAATGGGACACACACACCAAATTAAACTGATGTGTTTGAAGGACGCTTGTCCGCCCACGCTGACAACGTATAACTCTGTAATCTAACCAACGCCCCATTGATGAGTGTTCTGCACACAAGAGGCGACTCACGACTTCTATTTGACCCAAAAGAAGTGATGTTCGGAGGTCAAAAATGTGATTTTTCACCATCCAGATGCATAAACAGATTTTAGTGAGGGACCGTTAAAGAACTGTGTTGTAAACAGTCTGTCCTTAAAGAATTAAAGCTCCATTTGAAAGGAAAACGGCTGCTTGGCTTCAGAAGAAGGGAGATTTGTAGCTGCAAACTTCAAACCGGATCAGGACGAGCTACTCTTCAGCCAGGCCAAAAACTGCGCTGAGCACCTCGACTCAAATTTCCTTTTGAGCTTGCTATCTTGACCTGGGCGTGGCCCAAGAGTCACGCTATCACGCAGCTAAATGTGGCTTCCTGGTTCCTTCAGGACGGCAGGAATAACCGCGACTAAAAGTGTCAAACGTGTTCCACTTTCGAGCAGAAAAAAGGCTTTTTCGCACTTGTTTCGGCCCCTTTATCCACCCTCCCCCCCACTTCCTTTGTTCCATGTTCCAGTTTTCCTCCTGGTCATGCTCTGCCACTAAGCCTTTTCCCTACCCTCTCTACCCTACCCTGTATGTCACAGCACATGCTGAGCTCTGTCTGGATCATTTGCTGCACAGCGTACCTCTCGCTCCCTGTGGGTGATTGTTGCCTCAGCAGGAGAAGCTTTGCGAGAGACCCACATTCGGAGACGGCGAGAGCGATGATGAGATGCGCGCTCATGAATGCTCCGAAAAAAGAGTCAACAGACAGCGAGAGGAGGAGCAGTTCGACCTGCGACTGTGGACAAGAATCCACGTTGGGTTTGCAGAGGCGCTGCAGAACAAACAGCACCGATATTTAGGCTCTTTACAACCCACAAGAAAACACATCTGATTCACGGTGCTCACGCCGGAGGCTCGGTTTCCTTCCTGGTGAGCAGGTCACAGTTTCGGCTCGTTTTATAACCGAGCTCGCCTCGATGCAGCAGTTTTGTGAGGACAAGCCACTTTTGGGGAAGTCTGTGGTTACAGATGTACTCCCAAGTTCATCAGCTGCCTCCCAGCAAGGATCCCAGATGGGAAGCTCGCCAGCTATCTTTGTGGTCTTCCTGACCATGTTCTCGTGATCCAGCGCACTGAGTCACAGACTTCAGACGGACTGTGAATCTCTCAGTTGTCAATTTTGTTCCTTCCTTGCCCGGGTGGAAGGAGGAGGTCCACAAATGTCAGCGTTTCCATCCAAAGGGAGAGCGAGCGAATGCCATTTCACACAAAATTGAAAAGCAGGGAATCAGTGGCCTCGAGCCCCCCAAGGCCTTGGCACTCCCGTAACCCCTCTCCATCCAATCTTCTCAGGCAAAGTCGAGCAGACGTACAGTCATCACTCTGGAAGCCGCGGCCCTGAGAGGCCGCGGCAGACGGGGACAGCTTTATAGCAGCCGCTCTTGAATTTCACTTGTAAAATCCGAGCGAGATCTTTCCGACATTCGACTTGGGACTCATACCGCGCGGCCGCGGCGCACCACAACACTGCTGACTCGAGCTGACCACCTCACGGCCCTCCGGCTGACGAGTCCCGACGCCACGCTCGCGGAACTCGCGCTCCGGCGGCGCCGAGTTTGACAATTTCTCGGATGACTTCGCGGCTTGACCCCTCCTCGGCCTTTCCTCCGTGCAGCATGATGCCGAGATAAGAAGGGATCATAAAAAGTGTCATCACATCAGATGACACTCGGTATGTTAACGGCAACAGCTGCCATTGTGGCCCAATGAACGCCGCACATGAACCACAGCTGTGCTTCCTCGCTCATTGTTTAAACCGCCGCAGGGACGGAAGCAAAAAGCGAACTGGTATCAGAGGTCACAGATGGGAGGGACAGGACTCTCGCGCGGAGAAACAAATTCTCAACCGCTGAGAGAACATAAACACCCTAATTCGTCAGGGAGGTGTCCGGCGGCGGAGGACACCAGCGGTAAGGGACAGAGTAGGAACGAGACCAGAATAGCATCCCGCCTCTCCGTCTTTTCTGTCCGACTCCGGCGCGGAGCTGCCGGTTGGTGGGCCTGAGGTGCAGCTTACTCCGAGGGCAGCGACGAGCGGGTTGCAACAAGCTTCTCGCTCCGAGGGGGATTTGTTGCTACAGGGATTTCTTCTTCTTTGCTTCTTATCAAATCTACGAGATAGCAGCGCGAAGGCAGGCTGAACTTCTCTGAATACTTCCCCGAGCTGGAAGGCGTCGCAGAAAATGTTCGTTTTGTTTCAAATTTTGGCCGAGCAGCGTGAAAAACTTTTCCAAACCTCTGTGGTGAACCTGACGAGGAGATAAAACAAACGGGAACCTTATCTACCCGTTTATTAAAGTGCCTTTAATCGGTCCGAGCTGAAGTTCTCAAAAAGATTTCAAAATAAAATCCACCAAGGTCGACTTAACACATAATATATTATGTGGCATCTCGACTGGCTCATAATACCAAGAAAATGAACCTCAAAATCATGTTATAAACACTCAGGGTGAACATTGTTTAAAAGGTTGAACAGACACGTCAATGTGAACGTCGCTCTTTTCTTACCATCCCCGTCAACGTCTGTGTCTGCTGCAGACAAGGAAGCAAACAAAGCTGAAGCAAACGGCTCATTTTTGTCGCACGAAAAACTTCACACGGCGGCACCGGCAAACAGCAACAGCACCAATAAACATCACATTTCATTGAAAAACGATTAAATTCAGTGAACCTCACACATGGAAGGGTTTGATTTTCATATCCGCATGCAAAAAAATGAACAATTATTCAGAAGAACAGAAGATTTCAACATACATGGCTTGAAAATAATGAAAAAAACACACCAGTGGCACAATAAATCAGAATATTATTACATATTGATCAGTGAAACACAACCTTGAGTGTGTGATGCAGAATTCACACAATACATATACCACGCAGTATATGTACATATAAGTACATTAAGGAATACACACAAGGCGTTAACTTCACCTATACACGGTCACATTGTTAATTCAACAGTTGAAAAAGGAAATATTTTGAGTTTCATTACAAAAATACACGATGGAAAGACTGCTGAAGGTCACCTCTGACCGAAAAAGGAGAGTGAAACCTCCGAGAGTCATGCAGATATGATCATTTCCACACGCTAAGACTCCATGTATGCACACATGTGTGAATACATTAGGCGGATTATACAGGCGCATATATTACACCAGAACATTCGCTGACAATTCAGGGGCCGCATGTCATTTCATACCCAGGATTCATCCTTACCTCCATCCGCCGGGGGAGCATCTAAAGGAAATTAATGGAAATTAGTGTCGAGCCCTGATATACATCTAATTATTCACTGAATTAAGTCATGTTTGAGGAGACTGAGGAGGAGATGTGTCTGTGCGGGTTCCCGGGGAAAGTGCCTACCCTCTGGATCTGGCTCGGGCTTAGCTGGGCAAGTTAAAGTCATCATTAAGTGATAGAAACAAAAAAAAAAAGAGAGTGAGGATGAGGACGGTGATACTGCAATCTGGAGTATTTTACATTCGAGAACATCGCAACAAAAAGAAAAGTAGGCGTCGAGGAAAACGTCATTCGAAACACAGAACCAGCACATCCTTGACATGCCTCCAGTGAAAGGTGATGCAGAGGTCGCCGTGAGAAACAGGGGTCACAGACAAGGGGGGGGGGGCAAATCCAGCAGTCGCAGGCAGTCATTGGACATTAAAACCCACACATGTACTGCCTGTTTCATCTCCTTCGCAGTCCAGAAATACACATGCGAACAGAAAAAAATCGCCACCCTTCAGATTGTTTCAGACACAGACGAGACCAAAACATCAGTTCCAGTTGGACTGATTATCAACACAGAACAAAACGAAGAAGGGGGGGGAGGGGTGAGGGGTACTGGCATGTTGTGGTGACACAAACGTGTGCATGGGCGACCACGGCGCCACTTTGCCGGCTTCTGACACGAGATCGGCGGATTGTGACAACGAAGCGGCTTCTCGCTCGCCGGGGAAGTCGCCAACACAAGGGTGCATGCTGCAGGCTGGCTGCGACGTGTAAACAGGCTGAATAAGAGTGGCATAATAATTACATTATCCCCTTCAGCAGCCTCATGTTGTCCCATGACGTGATTGACTTACAGGCATATCTTCTTGACTCGGTAATTGCTCGACTTATTATCTATCGCGAAACCACTTGTTCTGTATTATTCAGATAATTACCCCGACTGATGAGTTCAAATGCACTTTTCAGCACTCGCTTCAACTCAAACCCACTCCATGTCACACGGTTACGGCGCGTAAATGCGCCCGATCGCTTCGAATTCGGCGAGGGGGGGGGGGGAAACGGAAAGGGTAAAAAAAATGGGCGTCCCTCACCCTCCTCCTCCACCTCACCCTCCTCCGCCACCTCACCCGCCTCAGCCTCCGCAGGCTCCGCGGGCTCTGCGGGCTCCGCGACTTCCTCCACCGGGGCTAAAATTAGTGAATCTTAGTTAGGCATGGCGAATGAAAAGCAATACCATGGCAGCCCCCTTTGGAAAACAAACATTATAGGCCGCCAACAGCTGAGCAAATAGGTTCAAGTGTGTAACACATAAAAGCCAGGCTACCTTTAAACGCTGCCTGCACAAGGAAACGGAGACAGTTGTGTAAACAGCTCCAATAATCTTGTAAAACTCGGAGTATCGGATTCAGAACATGAAGGTAAAGATACAGAGGACATGCAGGAAAATCGTACGCTGTCATACGTGAAAAATGAAGGAGCTCGTCAGGGGGGGAAGTTTATAAATAAATGAGAGAACAGGCAGTTAAAAGGGGGGTAACCTGTGATCACCTGTCACACAAAGTTTACAGGATATGTAAGGGGGGGGGGAAACGTGAAAATGCGAGAGCTATAATCACGTCGCCGCGTGATAATGTAAGGCACACCAAAAGGTCAGTCAGCAAGGGGCAGCGGGGCAGCAGGACTTACCCTCCTCCTCTGGCGTCGCTGCGAAACAGCGTCAGAAGAAGAAGAATGATTAGAAACGTGGCGGCGCATAAGCAGTTAGGGAAAAAAAACAACTCACATGCATTCGCGCAAAGAAGAAAGACGCCCCCCCAAAGCCCCCCCCACCCTGAAGACTCAATTGATGATCGTTTGGACAAACGTTTGTCTGAGAAAGGACCATTCGAGAAAATGATCCGATTTCTTATTCCGTGGAGGAGCAATTAATCTTCCATCATATGTCTCAAACTTGAACTGCCAAGTAAAAAGATACGTTCAATAAATTGGCCATCCTAAAACTTCTATTCAGGTGCCTCCACCTTTGGCACTTATGTCTGAAATTGATATTTTAATCCAGGAGACGTGGCCCCGCGGCTAAATTGGAGTTTGGGAGGATGACTGTCGATTTTGTATTTTTGTGAAGTGGGCGGCTGTGTGTGTGTGTGTGTGGGGGGGGGGGTGTAATTGTTGCAGCCTAAATCTGGTAAATGGAAATTCTCAACTGAAATAGCGGCATATGAGACACCCAAGTCTCCGAGTGTCTCCGGAGGAGGGAGGTCACCGCCGCACGCTGCTAAAGGCCAGGGACGGTGTCTGATGACCTCCCTGAAGTCTTGCCACGTTCTCTCAAGCTGCACACAGTTTCCTTGAATAGTCCGGCCAACTCAACCCCACATGATTTAATCCTCGCAGGGGGTTTGTCGTTAATTTCTGGCCAAAACACGGACATAATGTGCTTATTTCTGCTACAAAAATGCTGATTTTAGTGTTTTTTTTCCCACGCACTGTTTGCTCGAGAGCCGATAACGGGTTTGTTTTCTTTGTTTCTAGCGTTCATGTGGGGTAATTCTCTTCACCTGGTTACTCAAGGAAACAGCGAACGTCCTGGCGGTGCTGTACCCATTGCTCTCCCTCCCTCATGAGTTCTTGCCGGCGGTTGAAATATGCATACGAGCTCCTCGTATGTTGGGCGGAAAATGAGGGAAAAATTATCAAACACACTCGCAAACTGGAATGCCTCTCAGCACGGAGAGTCTGCTGCATAAATACTTCACACTGTACACCCCGTTTGAAGATTTAACACCTGCATGGAGTGTAAATCTGCGGGAACATCTGCTAAGTCAGTCCTCTTGAGGTGGGAATCTTGATCATCTTCAACAAGTTTGTGATAAAGCAGGGTAATGAACTTCTGAACAGCTGCTTCTCACAGTTTAAATGTTCCCCTCAGAGGCCGTCTGTGGTTTCATTTGCAGCGCCGCGCTAGATGTATAATTAGTGGGATTTTGTCAAGATATGCTTTTCGGGTGTAAATGTATAAATAAGAGAGAGAAAAGCTGTCAGAAGTTCTCTTCTGGTCGTCTCGGCGGAGCCTCCTCTCTTATTTGTGTTTGTCTAACACTATACCTACACCCCCTGTGGTGCTATGTGCTGTAAATCATTGTCTTCACTTATCTTTCGTTTGCCTGTGAAGCCGTAATAAGTTAAGAATACATTCGTTTTGAGTCCTGCTATCTCCAAGAGGTTTCTGCTTTCAGTCGGGGCTCGGCAGGTCCTCACCTCGCCGTTTGTTTACTTCCTCGTATCTGCGTCTGACAGCCTGATTTATTGGCCCCACAATGAGCCCGACTTGTCGGCAGGTACTGGAGGGCTTCGCCTCAGCAACCCCCCACCCAAAGGATCCCCTGGGGTCACAACAAAAACATGTAACTTTATATACTCTGACTCGGTGTCATCCGAGGAGACGTGATAAACGAATAATTGCACCCAGGCTGCTTTGGATCTGCTGTAAGCAAACGTATGGAAGCGTATCTTCTTCTATAGAGTTACAGGTATGTGCAAGGTGCTCTTTAAGGTCATGCAGCGCGAGTTAAAGCTGCTAAGCCCAAAGATTTACCGTCTCTCCACGTCTCCTCTATTCGAATGTCATTTCCCTACAAAGGCAGGCTGACTGGATATTGTAAAGAACATTTTACGGGTTTATTTGTTGATTAAAACCCCCGAGATTTATTCATAATATCACCATATCCCGTATATTCAGCCTCAGAGAGGATTATTCACTGATAAAATGACTGTCATCTCGGCTACTTACAGCACGAGTGCTGCAGAAGAGCCTCGTATTTATGGGAGCTTTGTGAGGAAACGGCGACATTCAGCGCAGAATTTCTCAGTCCTATCGTTTCGCTTTAACAGTTTTTAAGGTCTGGTTTGTGTTTTTGTTTGGAAGTTTTGAGGAAAAACATCACAGGTGGCGGGGGTTTTTTGCGTTATTTAAATACATCTGTAGTTCTTTGAGTGACAGCTTTTATATATCGTTTTTGGGATCACAGATTGTGCCTTCTAAAGTGATTTGAAGACAACTTTATTTATGCTCCCAGAGAAGATGAATCATCTCATCATCTGGCGTCAAGGGTTTTTGTGTCCAAGAGAATTCGAGCGGAGCCGGCGGACCGGAGGAGCCTCGCCGAGGCGTTCTGGAGCGACCGGCCCCTCATAGTGTTTCACTGGGACCCGGCGATGAAAAGACTCATGATCGTGAATCACCGCATCACGTCCAGCCACCGACAAGAAAACTGTCACGCGTTTGATTGAGCACGCTGGAGCAGCGCCACGCTGGAGAGGCAGAGTCAGGCCTGCTGACCAAGAAGGAACTTTCTGGGGGAAAGTGACAGATTACATAATGATTTATCTCAAGTGGGACGGCAAGGGCGTTACGGCGAAACCCGATACAATGGGCTGCGTGAAACTTAATAAACTTGGGAGGAAAAAAATAACAAAGTGGAAAAGGTCAGGGCTTAAAGCGGAGTATTTTTAGCCTTTAGCTGGAAGCCGGGTCCAGTGGCTATCAAATGAAGAAGTACGGAAAATGTTGTGATAATGATGCGTGTAAATTCAGGGAATTAATCCATGTCGTGAGAGCGAACGAAGGGAGACACAGGAGAGGGAAAATCTGGCGCCTCCCCTTCGAGTCACCTGTCGAGTTTGTTCGAGACGTCGCCTTTTTTCCCTCTCACGCGTCGCATTCTTCAGAAACACAAAGCAGACCTGGGAAGCTCAGAGGCGGCAAGTCATCTGACCTTCACACGCAAAGCTTCGCAGCTCAGTTTGGCTACAAGCGGCCGTGCAGTGGGCGGGGCGGCCGGCGCGTAAGCCGGCTGGAATCGTACCCGTATTCCTCGGATAAACACGGTGGCTGTATATGGCGAATTAAAAGCAGCGCCTGGTTACGTTTCCTGCGATATAAATAAAAACAGCCGAGCTTAGATCTCGATTACCGAGCGGCGCGCGGTGAGACGCTGGGGAAGAAACGGCCGACTACTGTAAAGGTGGAATTAGGGACAATGTGCTAACAGCTCCAGCAAAGCCTGTTACATTCACCACATAACGCGGTCAGCGTGAGGAAAGCAGACGACGGCGTTTGAGGGGCTCAACACGCTTATTCATAATCTTGGCTTCTTGAAGCGGGATGCTTAAACGGGGCTCCCTGCTGTGCGAGCGTTTATCGGTTTCTCTCACTTTTCACTGACTCCTGGTGATTTAGGAGGGGGGGGGGTGTCAGGGCGGAGGGCAGAGGTGAAAACAAGCAGGCAGATGTCGGTGTAAAGATAGATTTCAGGGGGACGTGGATCAACATCTCGTAAAACCTGCGAGATTTCGTGGTCGTTTGAAGGCCGGAATAAAGCGTATAAACGAGGTGAGAGCGCCTCAGTGTCCCTAAAACCCCGAGGTTTGATCGCGGCGCGTCGACACAAGAGAGCCGCTCGCCGTAACACAAGCCGACCTCGCCTCCTGCACACATATAGTCGCAGCACTTGCATAGCTACTGTAACTGCTTTACGACAACTGCTCCTGGAGGCTGTCCAGCGGCGTTGACGCGATGGCCCTGTCTGCACTGATGTCATGAATTTACTGACCCTGATGATGTAATTACAGCTGACTATTAGATTGTCTGCAGCCTCTCGGATCGTCCCAATAAACAGGCTCCAACGGGCGGGCAAACGGGGTAAAACGCTTCCCTTTATGAGTCGCCCCATCTCCCCCAGCAACTGTGATTTCAGTGGCGTTAGGAATGACTCATCACCTTTATAAATTAGGATTTGTTCTGCGGTGGACCGATGACCCGGGTCCACCGCTCTCACCTCTCGCGACCCTTTTTTAGGATGCTTAACGTTCAGGATGTAAGGTATGAATCCGCAAAGAATAAAATGTCAAAAGCGAACGTTTCAATTCAGTGTTTCGTCCTTCTCTGCGTGTTTCTGCACCCGACATCTGCCAGACGGGTCGTCTGAGTGCCCCCCTCTTCCAAAATAGGAAAAAAAATGTCACCAAAAGCACTTGTGCATATTATTCACAGTGATTGATGAAGCCATCTGATATACGCGGGGGTCCAGCGCTACTGCTGCTAATTCCGAGGGTCACCTGGGGTTTTGACCTGACGGTTTTACACACCCAGCTTAACATTAACAACCAGACCACCCCCCCCACCACAAACCTCGATAACATGCTGATAAATGCTCTCCTAAAAGTGAAAGAAGACATTTCTATTCACCTGCAACACATATAGAAAAAGACACCGTCTCATCTGATTATTCCACAATTATTCAGATTAATCTTGATCAAAAGTGAAGTCCCCTCATCACAGTTCCTAAAGTATCTTTGCACGTCAAACTTTGTAAGCGATTCTCTCTTTGGATGCAAACATATTTGAACACATAAAAAAAAGATTTTAAAAAATCCAGTTGTTTTTTTTGCACATTCTCGAGCACGGAGGAATAAATCCGACTAGGCAAACACATTTCTCGTCAATACACCTCGAAACCGAACGGAGTTGTCTAAATTCAAGCGTCGACGGCGCCGCCGAAAGTCTCCAGACTAATTAGGATGAATTATGCTGTTACAAAAAGGATCTGCATACCTGCAGGGACTGGCTCAGGCATGGTTATTCCTCTGTCTTCTGCTTGCTGCTGGAGGACTGAGAGCTGGTGGGGCTTATTCCTTTTATTTCTCCCCCCTCGCTCTCTTGTTATTCAAAGCTCTCCTGGCACTCAAGTCACCCACACCCTCCAGTGAGCGAGCAGTTCTGGAGAGACTGATGACACCCTTGAGGAGTTCAAGAAGGGAAGCACTCGGGAGTGAGAGTGTGTTAAGGTGGAGGAGCGGCATGGGGTCAGGTGGGGGTAAAACGGGGACTTTGATGTTTACATTAGGTGAGATTAATGACCTGACTTGCTGAGATTTAATATGCACCGGGGAAAGAAACAAAATGTGCCGAGAGAATCAGCAACGGATCCCTGTCCTCGACACGCGATCCGGCACCTTGTGGCTCCGCTCTCATCTTTCAATTATCACCCCGTACGGCCGCATTAAGAGATCAACAAGTGTTTACCAAATACATCTAATTTGTGACTTCTTAATTTAGCAGCTCCTTGCTTTTACTGGCTGTGCTGGAAGCAGGGGGACAGAACCCAGAGCTCACCAGTTAATTTACCACACCGTTAATGCTTCACAGACTTAACACTCTGCTAATTGTATGATTTGATCTGGGATGTCATGCAACAGCTAGTTTCTTTAATGCATCTTTGCGGGATGATTCAACGGACACAGAAGTCTGAACTCCCATCGCGATGTTGTTCACAAAACAAACACTTTACATGCTCTGCATAAAACTTTATTTGAATCACAGCAACTTAAAATAACTAATAATTGTGAAACATTTTACTTTTACTGTCTGTTATTCTGGCAGCATGACACACACTGAGGAATGTGTCCTCCCGTGTCAGGATGTTTTTACAGTATATAAACCGATCAGGTGTTTCACACGTTTTATGGAGTTCCTTATTTTATGCCTCATATGTGATGAACGAGAAGCAGCAGCAGCTGTGAAATACGTGTCAGTGAGTTCAAAACTACATCATTGAGGTACTAAGCGAGTATTCTTTCAAAAACTTAGTTGAAAGTGTATAAAATCTGAACATGATTGGATCTTTTTGGGAGTTTTTAGGTATTCTGGCAACAGTTATTCAGATCGAGTAACAGGAGCAGCTGAAACATTTAAAAGCTGTAAAAACTACATTGTTCAATAAGTATTTTTTTAATACCTGAATCACAACCGCTGATTTTCGTGAAAACTGATCAGTTTTCGCCACACTGACATGTAATTAGTGGCCCAAAAGAGACCTTAACAAGCAGTGGCGAGCCAGACCTCCATCACACTTACTGTAAATGGTCAGCTGGTCACAGCCAGTGGGAGGGGCCCTCTGATAATGTTACCCTATGTTTTGCAGCGTGTGTTCACCCACCGCCCCCCCCCCCCCTTCCACGGCCAGGGTCCGCGTCTGCGGCGCGTCTTCATTACTTGTCGTCATCTCCTCCTTGGTCCATCAGAAATGTGCATGCATCAGCTGGAGCCCGTGTGGAGACAAGCTCCCTGTAGACAGGGTCAGAGTGTGAATCCGTGAAGGGGCAGCGACGTCAGTCAGCGGGGACCGCCGCACTGGGTGGGGGGTGGGGGCTATCTATAGCATAAGTGGCTGAAGCATGCAGTGAGACGCAGAGTGATCCCGAGTGCCAGCAGGACTGAGAGCGGGACAGATGTGATTGTAGAGGTGGATTTTCCAAATAGGAATCAAGACAGATGTTTGTTTTTTCTGCATGCTGAGCAAAGAAAACACAAGTTCTGTGTGTGTATTCGGCGTGTTTACATCAGTGCAACGTTGATTTTTACAACTCATTTAAAAAAACATTAGGAATAAATGTATAAATTAAGCTTCTGAGGCTGGAAGAGGCTTTAAAAGTTGCAAAAGGAAGGAAGAATCTCACGCGGCTGTGAGCGCATCACTCTGACAGAGCAGGGAAGTGGTGAACCGTTAAGCACATACATGACAAGCAGAGTGAGTCATTTAAAACAACCTTGATGCAGAAAATAAAACCACAAAGCAGCGTCGAGAGGCAGCCAGCGCATGCGCCTTGAGCCAGACGGACGGGGAAGGGCAGCGAGTAGATTAGGTTTCTCAGAGAGGCACTGTGTGCCGTATGGCTCCTTCAAGGAGCGAGAAACCAGACGAAGACTCACCGAAGTGAACGCAGTCGGACACGGTCCACAACATGCAGAGTTACTCTGTAACTGAGTATATTTGTCAGGTATTTTGCTCTGTCGGAGAAGAACTACAGCTGATATGGCAGATTCAAAAGAGACGCCAAGCAACTGTAATCCTGGTCATACTTTGGAGACTCAGGAGTGCGCTAAAGTCACTAAGGAAGGACACGAAAACTCAGCTTTTTATATGCAAGGGTACTGAAAAAACATCCTTGTACATATTTA
>JASSRZ010000086.1:6098951-6117063 GCA_032164315.1 Malacoctenus gilli | reverse complement strand
TGACCCATATTTATCCAAGTAGGCCTGAATTTGTTTTCACAATCAGCCTGTCATCTCTTTGTAATCACACAACACCTCGGGGGAAAATCGATCCCTGCGCGGGAATGCGGACGTCCTGTGCAGGACCGAAGGGCTTCGTGGAAGCGGGCATGCGGACCTGTCGAAGAGTGATGGAGGGAAGAGACTTCTGGTTCAGAGGGGTCATGTCAAAGAGAAGTCCATCATCAGCCGGAGCTTCCAGGACTATTCTTACGTAAGTTTATAAACCCAAGATGCAGCTGATTCTTGCTCTTTAATCTCTTAATTGTTGCTTTAAAATCTCTATTTCCACTCATGTTTCTACAGATAAACGAATGCTTGTTTCAATTAGAGAGGCTTCATATAGTGCTGACAATGAAATCTGTAGCTTATGAGTTAATTACTTCATTTAATGTCCCTAAAAACTTTAAGTATATTACTCATCAATAATCCTCTGCTACATTTATCCCAATAACAAGTTCACACAATTTTGATTAAGCCTGTCACTATTAGATAAATCTTTATTTATTTCACAGTGTACAAAGTTTTGAAATGTGGCTTCGGGTGCAACATTCCCCTGGTGGCCAGATTAAAGCATACTGGGGGTGGTGTGTGAGTGGAGCATGCTCAACAGACAGTAAATCGAGTCATTTCGTGGCAGCGTTGGCACTCCAGACAGTTCATCCACCGGTGGAGGCTGCGGGAGAGCTTGTGACTCCTGCACCTGTTGCCAGTTTGACTGCAACGACTCCGGCTGGCAGAAGGGGGCGACAAAAGCTACGCACGACAGGTTTCGTGCACTTCACGGGTCAGGTTTTGCACGCAAAATAAATCGGGACGGTTGCAGAAACGGTGCAGAAACACCGACTTCGAAACACCCGAAAAACCCACAAACTCCTCGTGGACTTGCACAGTCTGGGAGCGTTCGCAGGCTGCGGCGTCTGGTATGTTCTGCTGATGGAGTTGGCGGCACTGCAATAAGTGCCCGAGTCGGTCATTTGCTTGGTCAGGCAGGAACACAAGAAGGACGAGGCACCCTTGACACGGAGCTTGGCAGGCAGCCAGACACAGTAAACACCTCGGAAACGCCGCGGGCGGCGGCCCAGTGATCACGAGAAAGGGGTTTACGACCAGCGACATGCTTTTTCTCTTAACCCAGTACATGTGCATTAAGGCATTTATGGTGGTAAATGCGTGACGCGATAATGCAAGGCACGGGTGTCGTTGAGCCCCCCACCACCACCTCCTCCACCCACCTCCCCCCCGCCGTCGCAGTATTTAGGTTAAACGATGACGCGAATGTATATGTGTCTGTATCCTTAGATCATGAAGCCCCACAGCTGCATCACAGTCGAGGCTGAAATCCAACCGCGGACTTTGCAACGTCCTGCCTGAGAACGTAACCTCAGTCTGTGCCCCACTTTTGTTGTTTGTTGCTTGCTTTAATGTGACTGAAGTAAAATAACTTAAAATGCTTTTTTTTCCCCCCAAATTGCACTTTCTTCTTTGAGTTTAATCGGTCATTGTCAACAAGTAAAACAGCTCGAATGTAGTCAAATCTTTCCTTTGATCATTAATATTTATTATTTCACAACATGTACACGTTTGGCATTTGTACGTATACTGTTTACTTTGAATTTATCTTTAATTTCTGTCTCAGTTTTCTTTCTTTTCTTTCCCCCTTTCATCCCCGAGAGGGATATTTTTTTAGCGACAAGCAATCGTGAATCGTGTCAATTAAATCAGACATTTTTTAACTACGTCAACATCTATCAAGTGTCCTTCTGGCTTTGAGCCTCGGCAACATTAACAAGTTTTAATGAACACTTCAGTCCTCACAAGCAGCCCTCAACTTTACGATTATCGTTTCTCTCCTTTCAAATGTTGCTGTTTTGAATTTACTTGTTTTTCACTCTTTCCTTTGTGTATTTTAATTTCCCACAAGTTTCGTCTCTTTTGTTGTTTTGTTTCTTTATGAAATACACTAAATTCCTTTCTGTGTAATAATGTGTGACACAAGCAGCCCGGCGCCAAGCTGCCTTCAGGTGTTTCTTGCACTATCAACTTTCCCCCTTCCTGTTTAAACGCTCTTCTCGTCATGTTCCAGGCTTGTTTTGTTCACCACCACATTTGCAGAGCACCGACAGCTGGCGAGCATTCGCTGCTTCGCTGAGTCGTCTTCCCGCTCTGACGTATCGAATCTCCGCTGTGTTTCCAATGTTTCCACAGGGCGACATTCACGCCGAAATGTGGCCGTCACCATCGGAGTGAAAGATTGCGTCGAAACGTGTCAACAGATTGTCCACTTTTTGCTTTATCCAATCAGGATAATGTAAGTAAAAGACCCAACCGGTCGTTTTCTGGGTGAAAACTTGAATATTTGACTTTCGAGGAGAAACGTGAAGGTTTGGCTCGTTTTGAGAAGTGTGAAAAAACACTTTAAGACTTTGAAGTTTGTATTGTTGCTTCAGTGAAAGTGACGCATCAACAATGACCTTCAGCAAATGAAACAACGAGTTTGGACATCCACACCACCAAAACATTTTCACAAGATGTTCAGCCTGTGTAGAATTAATACCGTGTTACATAACTTTGTTCTGTCGTCTGAAATATATATTTCCTTTATACACTTCCAAGTAGTGGATGAAGTTACGTAATTATGCTGAAATTTATTGCATTAGCACCTGTTGGACCACACACGTCTGGCTGTCCAATACCGCCGCAGGTTTAAGTGTTTGCAGCTGCATAGTCTGAATTTGTGTGTGCGTGCACGTCCAAGTCTGTGTGTGTGTGTGTGAAACCGAGGAAGAAAGAGAGTGTCCATGAGTATGAGTGGCAGTGTGTGAGCAGTGTGTGAGCGGTGTGTGCGCGTCTCTGTGTGTATTTTTGTGCGGGCGTCAGTGTGTTTGCGTACACTATCTCATCCAGCATCGATGCATCAATGCTGTCACTGTGCAATGTGAAGAGATCAGTGGTGGTGATGTCCAGGGGGTGAGAGGGGAGGGGGCGGGGTTTACTTGGTAACCGGGGGGGTGTCCCGCAAACATTGAAGCATCCATCCAACCTTTTTAAGGAAAAAAACTATACGTGTGTGGCTCCGGTTACCAACCTCCGGCCTCTCCCTCTTTTCCATTGGCAAGTTTGACCTCACGTTCGTGTCCACGCCACCAGCTGTGATTTCTTCACCTCTGTCCTGCATTAAAGGTATATAAGAGCGGCATTAAGTTGTCACACGGGAGAGCCAGCGGAGACTTATCCTACTCAACAGGACCCCCGTGTCATCAGGCCAAAGGGAGGCTCACTGGAGCCGCGTACACGTTAGGGAAAAAAAGTCCAGCTCGAAACCAAGATGCCGACCACCAACAGGACCATTTCTGACACCCAGAATTCAGATAAAGGTGACTATTCATTTTATTTCGCACCACTTGGATTCCACGCTGAATCCGTATCGTTTTATTCCCCGTAAAGTCTCTTCGGTCAGATTTAAATTGTAAATAACGGCGTTCGCCACACCCGGCGCAGCCGCGCCGCTTTTATGTTCTGATTTAACAGCCCCGCCGTGTCTGCAGCGGCGAGGCTTTTTATCACCCTCTCAGGCAGATCTTAGAGCAAACGGGTCACAGAAGTTTATGTCTGCGAAGAAAAAGCAGTAATTCACTCGGCGATTTCATGCTTGTCGTTATCGCTGTATATAACGCTTTCATTGCCCGCGAGCTGCGGTCTGCAAGCGTCAACATCGTCTGTATTTAAGATTTTACTCGCTCCGCTGTATGTTTCCCACCTGCCGCGGAATGAGACGTTTGTATGAAGGATGGAGGGTCATATGGGAGGATCGAAGGTGTTAACCTCCCGCCGGTTGTGGGGAAAAAGTCAGGAGAGACGTCAACCGAAGCGACTGACCCCAGATGAACCGGCGAAGTTACTCGCTCAGAAGTTTGCGAAAGTTTAAAATAGACCGCCAGCCTCGGCGTTGGTTTCTTAAACATGAACGTCGAAACGCCGCGTGTTTAAACGCACAAAAAACCCCAAACTTTATCACAAAACGGAAACTTTACGTCTCCTGTGTCTTTCGCCACCGTACACCGAGAATAAATCCATCGTGTGGAAATCCCGTCACCGCACCACTAACAAGCCTCATAGCCGGGTGCCCCAGTGGGGCCGCGACTGTTTTTCAGCCTAAATATTTCATATGGTGTCAGGTTGTAATGAGGCTAGACAAAGCAGTTATTTTCATCACCTTACGCTGGAACCAGACAGGTGGCTTGGCGTTCCCACATAGTCTCTTTTCAGCCCCCCACTCGGCGGATTAATATCACCTCATTTAGACGGCGCGCGCATTCTGTGCAGCGGCAAACTATCTGTCAGGTGGGACGAAAATGCAGATAATGATGTCAGGTAGATTTACATGGGCTGGCTGGGAGCAGCGAAAGAAAGCCGTAACGCTGCGAATGGCCACTTAAACTGTTTATGGTTTGGGCTGTTTTGCCTGGATAACCTTAATGTCCTCAGTTGATACTGGACGTGTCACTGAAACAAGATGTTTATTCTGGAGATGATGCCGCTTGTTGCTAAAAAAACCCACATTGCTTGTGTTTGTCAATGTTGACATCTTAATGCTGTGAGGATAAAGTGTCTCCTCTTCATGATCCTCGTCCTTAACAAAAAACTGGACGCCGCATACTTACACATGATACCAAAGTATTAGTTACCAAACTGGCGTATGCACTAAGCCCGGCATGTAACTCGAATTTAGCATTGGGGAGAGTTAATAAACCGTGCGGATGATGATTATCACGCTGGAGATGAAAATCTGAAAGCTGCCAGAATTTCAAATGAAGTTGGTTAATTTTAGGACGACTTCTCCAACGCGCCCGGCCCGTCGCTGGCCGGGCCGCGGCCCTCGCAGCGCCAGCTCGTACGATCGATGCCCGTGGATCGCGTCTCTCCTCTCATCTGATAATCTGCTCCGAGCTTTACACTGCTGTCTGGTGTGACTGAGGCCAATGGCGCAGCATGGGAGGTGCCTGGGTAACTCCAACTGCCTGCTATGAATCAACCGCTGGCTCCAGCAAGCATGTGCTCGCTGATGTGATGATCTGACAGAGGCAGATGGTTTTCTAAGTATACCCCGTTTTGCGGGGGCTCACCTCGTCACCTCTTGAGACAGGCGTGACTTCTACCATAGCAAATCGGGTGTATAAAAGACGGGAATGTTCCTCCTCACACGGGCCGTTCAGGTCAAGCTCATCGAATGTTTTGGTTTGTTTTTTCCAGCCAAAAAAGCCAAAGTCGTCGATGTCCTTGCAGGTAAGACTCCTTTGTATTGGTGGCTTTTTGACCGTTTCAGACGCCTCAAGTCTGACACTCGAATGTCTCCTCAGAGAGGATCCAGGCCTACGAGCCCAACATCCCCGAACCCAAATGCAGAGCTGACCTCATCAAACGTGAGCACCCCCCTGCCCTCGCTTAAACCTGTTTATATCCCCATGTTGTCTGGTTAGTCCCCTCCGCAGCACTCTGTTAATGAGTTGTTTATTCCTGTTCTTTCAGACTGGATCAACTTGACCTTGGACGACAAGACGGCCAATAGGAAGCTGTGGATTGATGGCGGCGGGGCCAAAGTGGTCCGCAAGACTGACGACCTGGCGTGCCCGGTCCTGGACAGGCAAGAGAGATACGAATACTCGCCGCAGGTACAGTATGAGGATGTGACCGGGTTACTCTGGCTTGAATTTACAGGTTAAAAGGTATTTTTTTTCTCCTGTTGTGCCCTGTTTATTATGTGTAAAAGGAGCTGAGCGTGCCAGTGAGTCATTAGCGTGCCTTCTCAGCAGGGGGCTGATATGATCATAAAAAAACAGGGAACAGTATTAGGTGTCAAAGGTCTCCGGAGTTTATTTATATCTTGGACCGAGTAGTGTTCTAACCTGAGAGAGCGATGATGCATTAAATGGTCTCCAATGGGAGCTGTCATGAGTCTCCAGCGCCACCTTGTAACATTTCCTCAATCAAACTGACGTCCTGGAACGTCTTCCCAAAGGTCCTCTGCAAGGAAGGCATCCTGGGCTTTCGAGGCTACTGGGAGGTGGAGTACACCGGGTGGGTGGTGCTGGGCGTGGCGTACGAGGGAGCGGGCCGGAGGAACAGCGAGGGCTCCTGCGGCCTGGGCGAGAACGAGGTTTCCTGGGCGCTGGGCTGGTGCGGCTCCAACTACACCGCCTGGCACGACGGCCACAGCAAAGACATCAAGGACCTGCCGCAGTGCCACACGCTGGGCGTCTATCTCGACCAGCCCGCCGGGATCCTCAAGTTCTTCGGCGTGCAGGAGGTGAAGGGGGCTGAGGGGGAGGCCTCGGGGGAGAAGGAGGTGACGGTTCTGCAGGAGATCAGGGAGACTTTCAAGGAGAGGATGATCCCTGGTTTCTGGGTGGGACCTCAGTCTCACTGCCAGATCATACAGAGGGAGAACTGAAGGAACCTCGTCTCAAACGTAGCTCGTTTAGTTTAGACTCGATCAGTTCGTTGAGGAGTGGAAAAAGTTTCACTCCAATGAAATAAAACATCTGAAATAGCAGCAAAAAAACCTCATTCAATGCAGTTTCGTGAGGATTTAACGTGTGTCTTTCGTGCTCTTTTACTCAAATAGCATAGACGTGTGTTGATCCTGTGCATGCCAAATCTGCATACAAACTGTAGCCCACACGCAATATCGTTTTTCTGAGATACAAAAACTTCTGGGCAGACAAACAGGAAGTAGCTTTTGTATATTTCTAGAAAAGGGAGCAAAGTGCTATCAGTTCTGGACTCAGTGAAACTCACCTTAGACCTCCTGTTTTCTTTCGGACTTTCCTGAAACCACCGGACCACTCGAGGTGCATTCTGATGTATTTGTACATATGTTGATTCCTCCATTGGTATTGTACTGCTGAGAATGTATACAGTTATATCGTTTGTATGGGTGTATTTAGACTCTTATTGTGAAAAAAGTTCAAATTTAATCAATAAAAAGACACAAACATTGAAAACATCGTGTTTTCTCATTTCATCTTCTGTAATCCAACCAATAAAAGCAGAAAAAAGAGATTTTGAGATTTTGTTTACCTACCGGTTGGAGAGACAGCAGCTCTGCAGCTCTCCAACCAATCTCAGTATAAATTCAACAAATGTTTATCTTTCTATAGGTTTTTCCACGAATGCTTTAATCAAACAAATAAGAAAAACTCGCATGCACCTTTACACAAAGTTTTAGCTGTTAAGATTATAAATAGATGTCTGCGACACAGATGTGTCACGAAGTTAAACATCTTGGTCAGTCCGTGTTTGTGCACTGCTGCTTCCTCCCGTGTCGCCTGCGATGACAACGATGACAAGACCCGTTTCTGAATGATCCCTGGAGTCACACTGGAGACCGTCTTCTTGCGTTCTTTTCGTATGGACACCTCAAGTTTCAGGGGGATCAGATGCAGTCACACCCGTATCCATGTGTCTAGAGTCGTGTGTGCGCCTCACCCGGACCCCCTGCGGCTCGCCGTTCCACTGACCTCAACATCTCAGCGAGACGCTCTTGGAGTCGTTCTCGTCTTTCCCGAGGGTATAAAAGCCGAACGTCAGGGGGAAGTCTTTGCACCTTTTCAAGAATTTCGAAGACTGCGAACAAGGACTTAGGACTCCAAGGCCAGAAGATGCCGAGCAGACCCAACACTGCCGTGTTCCCCTCTGAGACCACCAAACCAGGTACGGATGGTTGAATGTGAATGTGAAATACTGAAGGTTTTTGAGGAGAAAATGAGGCTCGAGCCTTCAGACAAAGCAGAGACGATAAGTTAAGACCAAACCAGTAGATACTCTTCAAGTGTCATTCGCGATATGAAAAGAATATAAAACTCTTTGAACTCTAACTTTCTGTTTTTCTTGATAGGAGGGTTGATTTCATCGATTTAACAATTTGCGATTTAACCTCTGAAATTTATGTTTTAGGGAAGAAAATCAAAGCCAACAAGAATGAAAAAATATACCAAGGTACAGGAATGGACTCTGCTGAGTTACTCCACACTCTTATTGCACATAAACGCCTCGTTGTGTATTTCAACGTGTGTGTTTAGGCGCTCCCTTTGTCCTTTGCAGAGAAGGTTTCTGTCTATCAGCCGGAACTCCCCGAGCCAACGACCAGAGCGGAGCTCATGAAGTGTAAGAGCCGGATGGAGCCCCCTGAAGATTTTGTGCCACCCTGTGAGTGCAGAAACGTAATGACTGTGACTCTCTGCAGACTGGCTGAATTTGTCTCTGGACGACAAGACGGCCAACAGGATGTTGTGGATTTCCGACGGCGGGTCCAAAGTGAGCCGTAAGACGGTGGAGGTTTGTCCCGTCCTGGACAGGCCCGAGAGATACGAATGCTCCCCACAGGTTGGTGTAAAATCCACACGAATAAAGTTAAATGTTCACCAGAACAGGAGCAACTCTTTCTTAGTTTTCCTTTGTTTTCCGTGCCGTTTTTAAAAGGTGCTGTGCAAAGAAGGCATCTGGAACATGAGGGCTTACTGGGAAGTCGAGCACTCCGGCTGGGTGGTAATCGGAGCCACCTACGAAGAATCGGGGAGGAGGGCCAATTCTGGGCAGATCGGCCTGGGGGAGAACGAGGAGTCCTGGGGTCTGTGCTGGTCGGGAACGCGCTACCAGATTTGGTTCAATAGCATCGACAAAGATATCCACGACGTGCCGTACTGCTCCACCATCGGTGTCTACGTCGACCAGCCGGCCGGGGTCATAAACTTCTACACCGTAACCGGCGAGGGCGCTGACAGGGAGGTCAAACTGCTGTACCGAGTTCAGACTTCGATAGAGAAAAAGATTCTCCCGGGTTTCTGGATGGGAATCCAGTCGTCATGCAGCTTACTAAAGAAAACCGAATGAGCCGAGGCAGAAGGCGGATGAAACGTGTCTTTTTATTGCAACTGTCAAGTAGATTTCACTTAAATCTTTCTCGAGTTGTTTGTGCACTGAATGTTTCTTCTCCCTTGGCCTGCTCCTGCTCTGTGAGACTCTTTGAGTGTGAACTTTTGGCCGAGTTCAAAGCGTTAGATTTGATATTTATGTAGAGATTATGTTATGCGCGAGGGATTTATTGCTTTAACTGAAGGTTAATGTGAAGCCGTTGAGATGGAAATGGTGTCACCTCCCGCAGTGCGATGACCACTGAACCCTCATTCGCTGCTCTGCTGTCAAAGGTCACCGTCCTAATAGGTGACAGACTGAGTGCCACGCAACAGATAAGGTTGCTCGTACAGTGTAAATACCTCATAACATTGATCCGCTACGGATTTGGCCGGGTGAGGAAGGAGGCAGTGAGAAATGCTTTTCCTTCTGGGTCAGAGGGGGCTCGCTTTGATATGTGAGAGGCTCCCAGCTCGTAGATCATCGCCCCCTCACCAACACCACCACCAGCACCACCAGCACCACCACCTCTGACAGGTGGGGCCCCGGCTTCGGCTGCCTCAACACCTAAAGCAGGAGTTTTACGGGCAGCGCAAAACACAAAGCACTCTCACTGCTGCGAGCCTCATATATCACAGGCACCCAGAGGAGCTCCATTAAGCAGCGACATGCAAGCCATGCCAGTGTTTACCGCTGGGCCCACCGCCGCCGCCACATACTGTACAATTTGTACCGCACAATCACGGTCACGTGTGGCATGAGCGGCTTAGTCCAGGGACATGTGTGGACAATGACATTTAGACACAAAGGTCAGTGTGCGTCGCATGCCTTTGTTGACGGGTCAAAATGTTCTGTGATTAGTTTCACGACCGATGTTCTTTTTTGTAATAAATTTGATGTTGATGTTTATAATTCTCCTCTCTCTTTCATTATTTAGAGAAACAGGCTGCAGATGTAGCGTTTTGCAGGATAGCTTTAAAAACTGTTCAATGTAGAAACTGGTTGGTGAAAATAGAAATAAAAGATGTTCAAGGAATATATTTTAACCTTTTTAATTGATGATTAGAGAATACACATAAAATGTTAAATCTAGGACAATATTCCTATTCCTATCTTAATTTCTAATAATTAGAGGGGCTCGAAAGACCCGAAGTTGTGGCCCACTTTAATCAGCACATATAAATAAAACAAAGCACCTTCAAAGAAGTTGGATGATGTCTCAAAAATTGAGGCTCTGTAAATATTAAATAAGATGCAATTAATTGACTGTAAAATCCAAATATATTACGAATATCAAAGCAGATTATTATAGAGTTCAAGTGTGCAAATTGTTCCTGCAGAATACAGTCGACTCCCGTGGGAGCAAGACGTTTCCTTGGCTCCTAAAATCGCTGAACAAACAATTATAAACACATATTTTCCTAATGAACCTAAAGCGAGGAATGCTTGCATAACTTCCCGCAGCACACCTGCGACCAGACACCTTGCGGTGTGTGATTTATGCAGCGATGAGCGTGGGTGAGAATTTACAGTCGGTGATCTTTGCAGTTAAATCTGTGTGACAGATACGGACATCCATCGAAGCCTAAAGAAAACAAAACTGGAGACCACGATCTAAGAATAATCGCACCCGCAGTGCCATTGGCCTACATGTTTGTGTATGTATATCTGCGCTTATGCATGGCATGTGTAAGAGCGGTAACTCTAAGCTTGTGCCACGACTAAAGTGGTATACGCTATATAAGTGACACATATAGTGTGACATGGAGGTGAGGAGGCCCCTCATTTCATGCTGCGTGGAAAGATTCTGCGAAACAATGACGTCTGGACACAGACAAATTAAATCCTCAAGCTGAGGTATAAATGTTCAGCGGTTAACCGGCGCACTGACAGTCCGAGGTGCGATCCAGATATCGGATCGAATGGTGCGTTTAGTAGCACATCGCGGTGTTCAACAATCAGTTTTACTTAGTTCTCATGTCGACAAGTCTCCTCTGGTTGTATTTATGGGCTGCGTCCGGACACATGCACAGCAGCTCGATGAGTACCGGCAAGTAGCCGCTTCCAAAATTACACCGACTCGATGCGCTCCCCGTGATATTAATCCCATCTGGTCCCACGCCGCCCAATCGTTGATACGCCGCGCGCATTTGTCTGCCACTATTAGTCCCAGGAGGTTCGCTGACATGCAGCTACTGGCCTACATTCAACTGTCGGCAGATCGTCCACAGGGGCCCAGAGGGCTCATCGGTTACAGTCGCTGATATTGGTTCAGTTCTGAGCGTGACAGAATGACCGAATCGTACATGTGCTTTTATGGAGTCTCTTGTTTATGGAGTGTTTTGTCTAATATTAGTCGCTTCACTCTTTTGGCATGAGAAAATAAATCACAAGGACAATGGTGCAAGTCTCAGCGAATAAGTTTCCCATTTTCAGACGTTTTTGGGCTCCTTTAGGGGGCGCCAGAGAGCCGCAAGGAAGCAGGAGGAGGAAGACTTGCAGGCAGATTTTATTTCAGAGAAGAAGACCGGTTTGGTGTTTTTTTATGTGAGATAATTGCCTTGCATTCTAAAAATGTGCATGAATCTAAATTATTTATAGCAATATGGCATGTGGGCTGAAATGTTGTTTATTAACAACTTCTTTCTCACCGTTTGGTAGGCAAAAAGTTTGTATTTGGTTGACAAATGTGCTGTCAAATGTTCTTGGCATGTCAGAAAGTTACATGAGGTACATTTAGGCGATATTTGATCAACTTATTGATGTTGTTCTATGATGTGTCACTCAGAAACTTGTTGTTTGGATCATCCAGAAGTCCACAGTTGAAAATGAATTCAGCTGTAACACTACTTTGCAAGGAGGCTTCAATTCACCTGAGAACTTAGGTGAATAGATGTATAGTGAGATTTTTTTTGCACTTTTTAGTCTTTTTAATATTTAAGGCCTTTTGAGTGGCTTTCACATCACTAAGAATAGTTTTCTGTTTTCTTGAAGATATAAAATGCGTTTCTGTAGTTTCTTTGACTCACCTGGGAGCAGGCTGGGATGATGTTGCCTGTTTATACAAAGGAAAACAGCGCCACATGTTGTCAAAACAATGCATCGCAGACTTTTCCGTCTCGTGTTGTCGCCGCTGATCAGTCAACAGCTCCACCTGCTGGATTTATGCTGTCAGTACATCTGCAACGACATCACCTGTGCTGAGAAAGGCGAAAACTGGCAATATTCACGTTTTAAGTCATTGAGTATTTTTAAAACGATGCGTTCAGAACACATTACAAGAGAGTGTTTCTTTTTAGGTCTTTAAACAAGGTGGGAATAAAAATGAGCTTTGGAAATAGATGAATTATTTGTGGGGTTTTTATCATGAGCACAAAGCCAACATTATTTTTGCAATAAAATACAATTAAATACCTTAAACTCACCTTCAACTTTCAGTTTATCAAGTATACTGCAGACATGCCGTCTTGTATTGTACCTCATTGCATTTTATGTCATGGAATAATCCTTAAATTGTCCCATAATGAGAGTCTTTAGCACAGCATAACACACGCTGTGTGAGACTAATGACTTGGATTGGAGGGGGAAAAAACTACAAGTCCCATCGTGTTGGAAGTGTCACTCCTACTTCCTGTATGTGAGTCCAGCACAGCCTGTTTAGAGTTTAACGGGAGATGATAAACAGCTCTGCAGCTGCCACTCACTAAGTCTGAACTTAGCAGAGTCAGTATTTCACTGTCATATGAGAGTGAGTTGTGTTGCTACAACAAACACAACATCAGAACCAAGTTGAGCGGAGGTTCAGCCTGCTTTTTAATTTTCTATTATTCCGTTGCCATCATTTTATTTGGCACTAAATAAAAGCCCAACCTTAAGTTCAGGTAAGTCCTGCTTTATGTTTGTTTGCATAACTGTGTAACTAAAGAACTTAGGTGTCACTGATAGGGCTGGTTGATGTAATAAGCCTGATTTATTACAGGTGGGGGGGTTTATTTTTGTGTATTTTCTCATCAGGAATGGAACTACACTTTGCGTGAGGAAGCCCCCCCCCCACAGGCTGTGTGGCGCGTAACAGGAGATGATAAGTGTCCATCCAGCTGGCAGCCACCGGGCTGATTGTGTAGTATGCTAAAAGGGAGGTGTCATAAATATCTGCAGGCAGCCAGATTCACCCCCACCCACCACCACCACCACCACCACCCCCACCCTCACCCTCACCCACCCACTCTGTGAGAAAACGGACATCCTGGGCATCCAAGGTCACAACCTTCCTGGTAGAGAGCAAGTGGCCTGGACATGTGAGATACTAATTATAAGCCAGTATGAGAAATGACTCGGGTGTTTTATGGCCTCATGTTTGTGCCAAGCTTGCAGGATTTTACACGTTGACTTGAAACGAAGGAGTTTTTCACCGATTAAATCATATATTTAGATTCGCAAGTCGCGGGGGTAGAGAGGCCTCTCTACACGTGAGGCCTATTTTGGACTAGTTTCTTTCTCGCGCTACTTAAAATGCCTCTGATACGCTCCCGTTGCCTCTCCTGAAGTATGTCTGGTGGCCTCGCTGCGGAGTACCTGCTCTCTCTTCTTTCTTCTCGGGTGTTTTCCTTTTAATTTAGGTTAAGTTTTCAGTTTGAGTTGAGGCATGGGGAAGAAACTGATGAAAAAAAAAAATGTCACTTTGGGAGACTGGCAATCAAGGGTCACACTGGAATTGAACTCTCCCACTGAGCTATTCGTGTTGTGACCTGCTGAAGGGGTTTGTGATGTTTAGTATATTTTCTCACCTTCATCTTTTTTGACTCACGGCCCGGTCAAGACGAGCCCCGTTTTATTCTTCACTGGAGGCACTTCGCTCTCTGTCTTGAGAGTGTTTAAACAGCTTTGCTAAACGCTGACTCAGAGGATAAGAAGATCCAAATTAGACCCCAGGAACTTGGAAAAAAAACCTCATCTTGGAAACTTTTTATGTCTCGCCAGATTATCAATAAGACAAAGGGACGTCTGATATTCTAATTAAGCTCAAATTTGAAACTTTTGAAAGTGTGTCTCTCGCTGGAACCTTCACACGGGAAGCTTTTAGAAATGAAACACAACCTTTTGCTTCCAAATGACTCACAGTTATTCAGGCGTTCTTGTCATTTTCCCAGCATGGATAACATCCAGATCTCCTAATTGTCATAAAGATTAACTAAGAATTTGAGTCATGCAAAGGGCAGCGCAGAATCCTGAGAGAACAGCTGCTTTTTTGTGAGTTCCTGGGACACAAACCCACACTCGGCAAAAGACAAGAGGGGCTGTGGAGGGCAGGGTGAGAGGGAGGCAAGCAGGAGGAGAAGGAGAAAAAGAAGAAGAGGGGGGGGAGTAAAAAAGAAAAAAAAGGAAGAAGGGGCTCACACAGAGTGCGCTGTGAGAGGACAGAAAGGCAGCGCGAGTGTGAAACAGCGAGCGTAGGTAGAAGCGCTGGGCCGAGCGCCGCTGCCACAAGTCAGGCCGGAGAGGAACAGCCTGCGGCGGGCAGCGAGATTCACACGTACGAGCGCGGCAGAGGAGTGTTGCGACCGTTTTGGGCAACAGGAGCGCTCGGGAGCCAGGAAGAGGCCAGCCAAGCCCGAGGAGATGCTGTGAGGACGCCTGCCAAGTGATGGAGCTCCAAGCAGCCAGCAGGCGGGCGCAATTAGTCAGGTACAACAATATGGCATCTTTATTATGACTTGTGCCTCGCGGAGTTCAGCCTGAGCGGCGAAAATACGACAGAACTGAACTGAGATGAGCAAACAAATTTGTTTTATTTGATTGTCACTTGTCAATTGGTGGATTTTAATAACAGAAGTAGGAAAAAATGTTGCTGCTTTTATTTCCTTTCAGGGAAAACCTTGTTTTTTTCAGGTTAACACTGTTGTGTTGTTGTGATGCTTGATGCTCAGCTGAAGCCTTCAAGGCCCACTGACAGACTTTTGTTCTCTGCATTGATACCTCAGCTGGAGTTAAGTTTAATGCCCCATAAAAGTGTCTTTTTGTAATGTTTTGTTCTGTTTCTCATATGAGAGACCGGGGCTTTCGTTTGAGACGTCACTGCTTCACTTCTCGAGGTCAAACGTATTTTGACGATTCGCTGACATTCAGAAGCCCGTCAGTGTGGGAGACATGCAAATGTTATTGTTTACGCAGAGAGAGTGGCTTATTTTCCGCCGCTGATGTATTCAACATGCTCTGTGTCCGACTTCACATGATGCTTCGGGGGTCCTGGGGCGTCACAAAGCGCGCTCTGTGCCGCGTACAGACCCACCGTTTGTCCTCCGCACCGTCCCTCTTTCGCATTTTAAGTCGTCTCCTCTCCCTGCGAGTGACCTCCCGCGATTAAAGGAGGAGATTTTCCAAATATTTCACGACGCCCACCTCACCCCCGGTGGCTACGCCGTGGCTGGTCTCTGCGCTCGTCTCCCACAAAGGCTCGATTGTTGCTTCTCATTTGCTTCGTGTCTCACTCGTTGTGGTCGATGCTGCCGCGGAGCCTCGATGCCCAAGCCGTGACAAACCTTCGGGTCACCCACGGGTGCTTGTGGAGGCTCTGCGTGAGATTTTCTCAGGATTCCTTATCGTCGAGTTCATCTCATTGTTTTTTGAAGGCCTGTGAATCGCCTCAAGTTTGAAGGGCCGTAAAAGGAAGTTTTGTTGACTTCAAACAGCAGAGAAACAACTTTAAACCTTGAAAAATCGTTTTTTTTACATGAGCATAAAGAATCTGTGGATGGATAAAAATCTGGAGTTCTTATACGATGATGAAAACTACATAAAAATTCGGCTGAAACTTTAAGGTTTTATTTCATTTTGTTTTTTTCTTCAACTTAAAGGAGCAAAAGTCTCTTTTTTCTTCATCAAACAAAAAAATTGGGAAATTTTTTGATGTGACAGTTTCAAACAACAAACTAAATCTGTTGAACTGAATTCACGGTTGTCCTTGTTTGCATGTATTTTACAGCAATAACTGCAAGAATCTGACAGCAGGTGTTTGTGTGATGAACATGTGATCCGAGGCTCGGCTGACATGCTGATTAATCCTTCAGACACAACATGACTCGACAAGCTCCGCCCCTCCACAGCACGACACTGGTCTCCAACATGACACTTCACTGTCCCGTCACCTCGCTCCTTAATTTCTTCCCTTCTCCTTGACACATCTCCTGTGCTGCGTCTCATACCGGCCGGCCGCGTCCCGGCTGCCAGATTGCTTTTCACACTGTCCCGGGCACCTCCCTTCTTCCCTCCCTCCCTCCCTCCCTCCCTCCATGGCGACGCAGCTGTCACCTGTCAGTTTCATGGTGGGGATGCGCACCCAGACTGTTATGGCTCAGAATAGCATTGTGGGAGAGTTTCGCTGGAAGTGGGACGAACACGCCGCTGAAACTGTGCGGAGAATGAACAGTTGAGCGGCAGAAACGAGCGCGGCGATGCAGGAATGTGGCATGTGTGCGTCCGGAGGCTCGTCAGGGAGCGAGTGACCGCGTCCACACTCAGCGGCTCCGGGTCAGACTGCGCTGGTAAGGCCTCCTGTTTCAGCCACGCCGGCCTCGGTGGGCTCACATGGCTGCTCGGTGGCGCTGCGAGGTTCATTTCTGACTACGATCGGAGCATTTTTAAAACAGAGATCAGGAGTTTTGGGCGAGATTATAAGTTGCACAGAATTTTTTGTTGTCTGATCTAAAATCTTTTATCTGATGTTGTTTGAACTCATTTGCACTGAAATTACTTTTGTTACCATGCAAGGCTTTTTTTCTTTGTTTTCATCACCAAACATTTAATATCATCATTTACATCATGTTTATTTTTATTAATCATACATTGTTCATTTTCTTGCAGAATGGAGGACCAGGACAGAGTCAGCCAAGCGTCGAGCGTGGCCACGATTTCCTACTTTCCTGTGATAAAGGTTTGTTTTTAAAAACATTTAGCCATTTGAAATACAATTTTTAACAGACCGCTCAGTATTGTGACACAGTTACATTGAGATTAATATAAGATAAATACGCAACGCTTCGTTTTCATCGTAGGAAAGTGACGGAAAGGTGCAAACCTTCGGGAAAAGATGTCACGCAGCCAAGCGAGACCCCAACTGTGCGGTGGTCATCAGAGGGTGGCTCAACAAAAAGGTTCAATCACTTGATTGTGTTTTATTGTGAAAACAAAACTCCTGCTTTGCATTTAGAGTTGAGTTTGACTTTGCATCTTATAGGACAGCGCCGGCTTGAAGCTCTGGAAGAGACGATGGTTCGTCCTCTCCAACTACTGTCTGTATTATTATAAAGGTAAGTTCAACGCATGTTTTGTTCTGCAGAACTTGATGTTGTAGTCTAAACAGTGAGACTTTATAAGTTATCTGTTTTGGAACGTTTTGTTTTGCAGCATATGGGACTCTCTTCCGATTCAGATGTATCCTTTATGTCTTTTGTTGTGTTTCTTTTGTTCAGACAGCAGAGAGGAGTCGGTGCTCGGCAGCATCCCTCTCCCCAGCTACAAAATCCTGTTCTGCACACCGCGAGAATGCAAGAGCAGAAAGTTCACCTTCAAGGTCTCTGAGTTTGATTCGTAGTGGTTGTGAGAGCACAAGCCAGTGTTGGATGGCTGAAATGTGTTGTTGTTCTGGAACGGAGATGATTGAGTCCCTTTTTGGTCAAACCAGGTGGTGCACCAGGGGATGCGCTCCTACTTCTTCAGCGCTGACACCCAGGAGGACATGTTGGGATGGGTCCGCGCCCTCAGTCAGTCGGCTGCAATGGAGCCGGACAGCTCTATGAGCAGGTACCGGTCTCATCCACCACTTCCTCCATGCACAAGAGGTGTTTTTTTACCGACAGCCATTTTCTCTGCTGTCCTTTCAGGCGCTGCTCAAGCTATCAGGACTTCACGCAGATAGGTGGCAGCAGCGAATCGGTGGACTTCCCTAAATCCCCCTCCGATGAGGAGGGTCCCTCGGAAAAGCGCCGGCACGTCAGCAGGACGCTGAGCGAGCCGAGTCAGCTCAGCGGTGGGAGGATGGGGATGTCGCACTCCGAGCGGAGGGAGAGGCGGGGCGTACGTCACAGGCACAGCAGGTTGTCGAGCCATTTCTCCGCGTGAGATGCAAATCCCGGCCGCTCGCTTAAAGGGAGAGAGAGAGAGA
>JASSRZ010000086.1:6071178-6098851 GCA_032164315.1 Malacoctenus gilli | reverse complement strand
GCACAGCAGGTTGTCGAGCCATTTCTCCGCGTGAGATGCAAATCCCGGCCGCTCGCTTAAAGGGAGAGAGAGAGAGAATATCTGAGGGCGGTCCAAGTTTCACACCCGGCTCTGCTTGTTCTTTTCTCAGAACACCGAGTCCCTCCGATTACAGCCGGCGAGCCGGCGAGCCGAACATGGAGGACGAGGGTCTCCCCGGGCAAAGCACGCCGCCCGAAAGGGAGATCACGGGAACAGGTTCTTTGCCCTCCAGAGGTCAGCTGGGGTCGCGACCTCACACGCCTGTGGGCAGGGTCGACATCCGACCCCACGACGACATGGGGCCGCAGACGCTGTACTACGCACCTGCCTCACCTCAGCTGGAGTTCAAGTCTGCTCCCAGCACTCCCGGCACAGAGAGGTGGCAAAGTGTAAGCAAGGTTAGAACTCTGTGTCAAGAATAATACAGATAGTTTACGTCGTCATTGTTGGCAGATGAACTAACATAAGTGGACTGAAATGGTATATTTAATGTATTTCTGTCTGTGAAATCCTTTTTTTTGGTATTGACCGGAAAAAATGAGCATTTGCCTTATTTTTTTGGACTTTTTTACATCAAAATGCTTTCAAGTAGTACATTAAAAGTCATGTCAGAGTCAAACAGGGTTGCATGGCCCTTTAAGAAGCAGTTTTGACCCAACGAGTCGTCCTGCTCACCTCCTTATCCCTCCTTTGTCTCCAGCCGGCTCCCACGTACAGTTCCGTCCATCATGCACCAAGTGGACGAAGACCTTTGGCAAAGGTGACTCCTGAAATACTGACGATAGAAAACCAGACTCCTCTGCTGCATCACTTCCTTTTTCATAACGATGATGTCACGCGTAGAAGAACGCAAATTATGGTCACTTTTCCGCAGCGTTCAGCGTTGGTTGTGCGTTTGCTTCTTCTATAACGTGATCTCCTGTGATCACTCTCTCCTCCCCCAGAGCTTCTCCACAGGGGCCCCCGCAGACTTACTGCCCCCTTTACCTCCTTCCTCGAGGGCCGCACACGCTCCTCACCACCCACAACACCACCACCACCATCACCACCATCACCGCAGCCATTTGTCTGTCTGTGTGCTACCGCCGTCGATGGTACAGCCCCCCCCCCCTCACCCCTGCCGCTGAGCTGTGCCCACGTGCTCTCTCAGCAGTTGGCGTGGCGCAACTTGGTCGATGTTGTTGTGTTGTGTATTTGTTTCATGTTGACCGTCTGAATAATAAAACAATTTTTAACTGTTGTTTAAAAACCTTGTTTGTTGTCTTGTCGTGTTGTCTGTAAAAAAAAGACTTGTTTTATGTTATTGTCACATTTGTATTGTCGAAATTTCTTACATTTTGTGTCTAATAAATATTTTTGTTTGGTGAATGTGAGGTGATTGCAGTTATCCTGTGTACAGTCTGTTTATTATTTTATTGACTGTCACAGGAGCAGAAATGGTGTTTTTGAAGCTTCTGCAGTGCTCTGTGTAAACATTAACATCCAAATACTAACTTTATATGTTTGTCTTTAACCCACACATGATTTAGTAGGTTTCTGTAAATGATAACATTAAAAAATGTGAAAAAGCACCCACATATATTTACATTTTTCAGTCGTTTAGACATAGATAAGACATTCAAGGGAGGCTGTTTAAACGAATCAATAACTTTGATGCGTTCCAGGCGACAAAAGCTGATCCCAGAGACATGCCGCCGCTCCGGCCGCTCGAAAGCGACGCGGATGTGAGTATTTATAATTTCGGGTTGCAGTGCGGCGCTCGCATCGATTGCGTCTTTCAGTCGGCGTACAAGCGAGTTTGATTTTCCCTCTACAGGCTGTGCTGACGCGGCTGTGTGGGTGTGACAAGCTGCTGCAGTCTCTGTCTGTGGAACTGGCTCAGCTACAAATGGACAAGGTGAGTAAACACGACAAGTCCGCACATTTCTGTGCTCCATCGTCAATATGTTATTGAAGATGGCTGATATAGACGAACATGTGGATTCTGTTTTGTCTGAGAGTCAAAGAAACAGAAGAATATTTTCTGTCTTTTGGGATGGAAGCAGTTTTCAAAACCGCGTCTTTTCTGGTCAAATGTCTACATAATTTGCGCGTACCTGTTACAGGACAGCGTTCAGTGTGCATTGGAAGTTTCTCGACTTCAGCTGGAGGAGTGGAAGAGTCAGGGGCCTCGTGCCCATGAAGAAACTCTGACCCAGAAGGCTTTGCTGCAGGAGGAGCTGGTCACCATCCGGGCCAGGATGTGCGACGTGTCACTGGTGTGTAAGAAAAAGTACAAAAAACAGTGTTGGAATAGTCTAATGTTAAGATTTTTATTGATGCTTTCTTTCAGGAGATTGAGCGTGTGTGGAGTCAGTACGAGAGGATGGAGAGCGAGCTGTCCGTGATTCGGTCACACCTTCAGCACATCTGTAACTTCGGGATGCCGCAGGTAGTTTGAACGCAACTTTGCCTCACTGAAACGTAAACGTAGGTGCAAGAAGCAATATTTCACAAGGCCTTTTCTGTCTTTCTCAGGAGCAGTCGCAGGCTCAGAGAGAGCTGTGGATGATGGAGGACATCCTGGCCGGACTGAAAGTTAACAGGGAACACTTTCGCTTCCTTCTGGGACTTCAGAGGCACCACAGTAAGACGATGCACCTCTACAATACTCAGTCTGACATCTATTCACAGTTCCACTCAAGTCTAACAGAAGAATTGTTTGCCACATCTTGTTGTGGAATTTATTGATAGTAAATATGGGCTAAAATAAGTTATATTTTGCCTGCAATTAACCATTTCAGACAGTAGGGGCAGTAATGTACCATAAGATTGCTGACGCTGCCTCCAAACAAAATAAGGACTAACTTGTATCTCAAAGGCGTGTCTGTTAAAGGAAACATTGAGACGTTTTTGTCATCAATAGTGAATCCAAGCATTATTTCCCTTCACAAGCTGTCTTTTTTCTTAACATTCTGTGAATCCAAAGTAATCGCGGTGCTTGGTCCATTTCGCCCGTGCAACCTGACAATAGACAGCGTCTGCGCGCTGACCTTTTCCCCGTCTCCCCCTCAGCGTTCCAGTCCACCGCTCCACATCCTGGATCCCCTGGCTCTCCAACAGAGAGGCTGCAGAGCGGACTGCCAATGGTGCGACTACACTTTGTTTCTCCCTTTGGCAGCGGGAAGACATTTGTCCTCTGCTGATGAAAAGACTTGCATTGTTGTTCAGGGAGCAGAACGGTGTGTGATGAGTTTGGTATGAAACAACCTCATCAGAATTTTTGTTTAAAAAAAAAAAACAGATAGCTTGAGGATGATCAGTCTTGTAGTACCTTTTTGTACCAGAAGATGGTGCAATCACCTACTTTAACAAGATTGCAGCAGCACATTCTGAGAATAAGGAGAAATTTGACAAACCCTCAGAAACAGTTGCTCACTGCTGCCACCCAGTGCAGAAAAGTGACAATACCCAAATTGAACAAACGAGAAATGAAGGTTGAGTCAATTCATAGAAAATGTGAAGAAATTGTGGGATGTTTCACCGAAAACAACAGAAATAAATTTCCTTCGATATCAAGTATCGATGGTTCGGGTTTGTGCAGTTCTGATTGTGTTTCCCGTGACCGTGATTCCCTCAGGATGTGGAGCAGGAGCCACCAGCCCGCCCGCCGCTGCCTCAGGAGCTCCAGGAAAGCCAGCAAAGGAGGGAGCAGGGCCCTGGCTGGACGGAGTCGCCGTACGAGGTGAGAAACGTTTGCTTGCCAGCGACAGACTCGATCCAGTTCCACGCTCTTTGAATTCATGGTGGTTTTTGTTTTTCAGGGAATCTACAGTCACGCTGTTGATCCGGTGCACAGACGAGGAAGCAGCCAGCCTGACCTCATTAATGTGAAGGCACAGAGAGACACTTCTGGTTGGCACAACTACATTCAATATGAATGAAACAGTGGATATATTCAACATTATTGATTGAATCATTGGAGCATTTATCTGTTCTGCTTTCACCTCCACATTTTTCTCTCAGTGTATCAACTTCTTTCTCCTCATGTTTCCTTTTTTTTGCCATTTCCTCCTTAGAATCTGGTTCAAAGTGGATCCCGCCAGACGCAACCAACCAGTCAACCAAGGTTTGATTCCTCCTGACTTCCTGTGTGCTGGAATGTGGCGTGATCCGAGATGCTCCAAATATAGAAGCAGTCAAAGCTGATTTTTTTTTTGCCCTCTTTGCAATCACAGCCAAATTCCAATTCTTTGATTCTCTCATCTTCCTTGCAATTAGGGCATGTTGCAGTACCTGTTCTGGGCGGGAGGGGGAGGCAGAGGCTCAGTCTTCTCTTTCCAGCCCCCATCCTCCCCCCTTTCTCACAGCCTGGCTTATACACATACATACATATATGCAGGCATGACGTACAAGCAGTCGTATATTTTCTCATCCGTATGCACGCTTCTGCACGGATGCAGACACAAAGCTGCAATGATTTATTTAATGACAGTCATAGATTCAAGTGTCACACATGCTGCTTTTGTGAGGTGCAGCTCTCATTAATGACTCACACGCGCTAAAAAAGCCTGCGTTGCTTCCAGAAGATGAAGATAAAGATGAGTGGAGAGGAGCAGATTGAGAGGATGAAGAGGAATCAGGAGAGGCTGACTAATAGGAAGAAGCCTCCCGTACCTGCTCCATCTGCCCCGACCCAGAGTTCAGACACGAGAGAGGAGGTCTGCTAAGTCTTGATTAAGTATAAATGACTGACTCACTGCATTATGTTCTATTCTAAATCACTAATCTATTTTGGTGTGTCTTCAGCCCCCTTTCCCCTTGAGGGTGACGCGAGTCGTTACAGCTGTGCTGCCGTCCTCGCTCGTGGCCAGACGTGTCTCCGTCGAGGACCCACCGGCCGAGCTGGACACCCCTCTGCCCGAGCAGATCCCACCGGAGACGCAGCAGCAGAAGAAGGCCGAGCAGCGGAGCAAGCCGCCCAGGCGGCTGCTGCTCGACAGTCCCGATCAGGGCCGATCCGCGGCAGAGCTGCACCAGGATCAGGCCGGCAAGAGGACGAGCAGACAGCAGTGGGCCTCCAGGAACTGCAAGAGGGAGTCCAGATCGGACACCGGCAGGCCTGAAGGGACAGAGACATCGAGCCATCCCGTGCAAGACCAAGCAGATGGACAGAACGACAGCGAAAACACTCATTTCAAGGCAAGTTTTATATTGATAACTTGCTTGTTTACCTTCTCTTGTTTTGTGTTTCTTTTAAATCTGATTTTCTTCCTGCTTTTTGCAGCATCCTTTTAGTTATGCCGTTCTATTCATGTGTTCCTCAACAGGCAGAGGAACAGTCTTCTCCACTCCTGACCTCAGACATGGACCCCGACCTCTGCTTGACCCCCGAGCAGCGGGAGGCCAAGCTGCGACGCGTGGAGCGAATACGAGAGCGAGTCATCCGCAGGTGCGAGTTTCTACCTCTTTCCCCATTCAGTTGTTTGTATTTGATCAATGCTGGTGAAGGTCTCCAAGAACCGCTTGCTGTGTGTCCATCAGTGCAGCCAGAGAGAGCGCAACAACACACCAACTCCCGATCAGGGGGCACAAAAAAGATGCTTCCAGGGTGACCCCTGAAACAGCTGGAAAAGAGGGCCTGAATGCAGGTATTCATTCAACTTTCTTACACATAAAAACTGACTTTTTTTTTTTTACTTTTAGCAGATTTAATTTTCTATTAACTTTGCACTGTTTCCTGTTGTTAGGCCACGAGCCTGACGGTCGTCAGAGCAACTGTGGGGAAAGTTTCTCCCCCTCTGCAGCGCTTCAGCTTTCAAATCCAACATCTCAGGATGAAAACGAAGAGCAGCAACGTGGGAAAAAATGCAAAAGTCAGGCCAAGATCGGGAACAAAACACAGCACGGCGGGAAACCAGGAGTGGCCAAAACCAAAGTGAGACGCCCAGCGTCACCGTATCATGTCTCCTCCATGACTGTCTACCAGAAAAGTGGCGGCAGAGGGTTTGTGAGCCGCGAGGAAGACGAGCAGCTAAAGCTGGAAGAACAGCCGGATGACGAGAACGAAAGCAACTCCACCTCGTCCGAGCTGAGAGCCAAGTGGTTCCTCTCCACCAGCCAATGGCACGAGTTCATCCCGCTGCAGATCCCCGACATAGAGACGTTCTGCAGCGAGGACGCCGCAGGCGCCGACAGTCCACCGGTCTGCTGCGACGACGCGGGCGAGTCCAACGAAATGTCCACAGCTGTGAGCGAGAGTCTGGAGAAAATGAAAGAAAACCATTCGCTCTTCTACAAGATCGCGTGTGACATCAGTATCTCAGACTCCGATTTACCCAAGAATGAGGGGAGCCTTCAAACATCGGCGAGGCCCGAGGAGGAAGAGGAGCTGTTGATAACGGAAGCCACGCCGGCCGAAGCCGGCGGTGACGATGCAGCGTCAGCGAGCCAAGAGAGAAAGAGCTCAACAGCTTCTCTGTCAGGCGATCATGAAAACAACAAAGGTCCAAAACTGGAAATCCAAGAAGAAACAAATCGTGTAGAAGAATCAGGTAAAGAAACATGTGTTCGCGAGAAGATCACTCCAATTGAAGGTGAAGAAAGACAACCGGAAGACACAGCAGCAACCGCTGGAGCTCGTTCTCGGGATGTAGAGTCCGATCGGACGCAGGATGAACGTGCAAAAACAGAAGCAGAAGATGGAGCGACGGAGGAGTCGGAAGACAGGAAGTTAGACCGAGAAATGTCTGAAGATTCGAACGAATGCACCCGTTTAAGAAAGCAAAGAGAGGAGAACGGGCTGGAAGGCGGCAACCAGCACGCCGTCGCCCGACCCGGCTCCGCATACGAGGTCGGACGGGTGATTCGTAGCGCCTCTTTTGGGAATGCGAGAGTAACGGTGTTAAGGACGAGTTTGTAGAGGTGAAAGCAGCGGCAGCTTGAGGATATGAGGCGAACAAGGAAAGACGAGAACAGTTAGATGTGTGGTTTTAACAGAGAAAGCCAAAACAGGAGGACCTCTAGTGTTAAGACCGTAGATTTGGTATAACGGGAACACACAGTTTCACAAGTAGATTATTGATAAACTTGAACATTTCCATTATTCATAAAGTGTGTTTTGGACATCGATGCAAGTACAATTTAAAAGTCTTAATAATTGCTCAACACAAAGACTCTGTATGCAAATCCAGCAGTGTTTTCAGAGTAGATATTGAACATCAAATGTCCCATAAATACTTGCTGTCAAATACACGCCCTGTACTGAAAGTAAGCTCGTTCATTCCTCTTTAAAAAAAAATAAGCTTTTAACACAAACGGTGACTGTTTTCCTTTGGCAAAGCGTAACCCTAGTTCTCACTGTAACAAGGTGTGTTTTGTATCCCAGATATCCTGATTAATAAATGTGCTGTATGCTACACGCAGACGCAGCCCGCCGCTTCCTGTGTTGCGAGGATCACATTTCATGTTGTAATTTTTTTGGTGGTGTTTTTCCTTCCTTTCCGTGGGCTGCAGGTCCCCCCCTGGGTGCGCGGTTTGCTGGTCTCAAGAGGAGACCTGATGCAGAATTGCACGGAGCTGCTGAAAATGCCTTTGTCACTTTAAATCCTCGCCGTGTCTCAGTCGATGACATCATTGTCTGAGAACACATTACATCACCCCTTCCCAGGCTCTCTCTCTTAAAGACAGCACCACCTTATGTTTACGGAGCCACACACACACACACATGCAGACACACACACACACACATAGACCTACTGATCTGTTTACAAATGTGATATCAATATCAACATGCATATTAATTCCAGATGAAGCTTTTTGTGTGGGTTTGTTAATTCAGTTTGTGTGGGAATGCTAAATTAAGCAGCAGTCACACATATGAGCGGCTCCATGACGAGAATACAACAAGATGTGATGACAGTCACTTCTAACATGTGCATGCCATGATTTGATCACACTTGCATGCATTCCCCACCGCACTGCAGACCCTAAATGCACGCATTAATGCATGTTAAAGGAGAACCTAAGTCCACTTTATTATTCTCATACACAAAAAAAGCCTTACGTTGCAGCACAATGCAGAGAAAATAAGAATAATTGTGTGTTTTGTGGGATTAAATCCATAAAAGCGTGATGTGATGTTGTGTAACCTTTATAGCTCAAAATACTACGGTGTATTTGTTATAGCCACAAGTTTCTGTTGAGGCCTGAATTTGGCTCAGCTTCTTCTCATCCGTTTGTTTTCTGCAGACACTTTTAAGGAGTTTATGACGGGGAAAGTCGCCGTGTGCGTGCAACGTTGCCGTTACATGCTGCGTTTGCGTCGGAACGGTGAATTTGCGCCCCCGAAAGAGACACAATGCGCAAGTGTGAGAGGGGAGACGTCAGTTAGTTCGCTCTCGTCTCGGATATAACATACACACTGTATAATTAATCAGGTGTTTGATTGGCCTGCGAGTGCGCGTGAGCGCCGCGGCGTGCGCGTAAATCACGGAGATGCGGAGACTTGCTGAGAGAATGTTTCTTTAAGACCCATTACCTTCCAATCCGACAGAGGGGGAGTCTGTGTGCTAAGGTGGCGTATCGTCTCTCTCCGCGTCCCCCCCTCATCCTCGCCGTTTACATGTGGAGAAGAGGGGCAGCGGGGAATAACACACGCCGGTGCGCTTTCCTCCGCTTCTCTTTGGATGAGGCTCACGCACACCGAGGCAGGATCGGCGGAGATGGACCGAAGGGATATTTAACATCAAACATGGACACTACGCGCTCCCCCCGATGACTGTGGTAAGGATGCAACTTCACACCGCCCCATCGCAACCCAGTTTCCATTGAGAGGGAAGATCATGTTCATCGAAAGAAACGAGCGGCTTTGTGCACGCGCCGATGTATCTTTGAACGCATGTGTGCGTGCAAGCGTGTGATAACAAGTAGGATACCTAAACATTGTGTTGTCAAGGGTGGGGGGGGGGGGTAGGGAGGGGGAGGTATATGTGTATGTGTGGTGGTGGTGGTGGTGGTGGTGGTGAGAGGAGGAGGGGGAGGGGGGGGGGGTATTTGCATAGAGGCAAATAGGCTGATATTAGAGAGGCGATGCTGCGCTCGGTGCCTATGTCGGTGTCAGGCTTTGACAGGTGTGTTGGCAGCACACAGCACGATTTATTTAGGGCGCGCTTGCTCGCTCCCGTTTGCATACAGTTAGGTGAGGTGATACTTGAAGAGAGAGAGAGAGAGAGAGAGAGAGAGAGAGAGAGAGAGAGAGAGAGAGAGTCCTCCTAAGACGATAAGATGCCACTGTATATCGGCCTCTACTATGTGTTGTTTGTGGCTAATTAATCATGGCTGCGTCCCAGCTCTCTTTTGCCGTCGGGAGCTTTGTAGTCAACCCACCCAGCTCGTCTCGCGGCTGTCACTGGCCCTATGGGGTCGCTTATAATTCTATAATGTCTGGAGAAGGCAGGCCCTTTGCTGGGATTGTGCGGAGGCTTGTTTTTTGGGGCCATCCTCTCCAAACCAGACGTGCATTTATCTCCCCGCTGTCTGTTTTGATGCTCATTTGAACGCACAAACGGATGCTATTTGTGTTTTTTCCTCCCCAACACACAACTATGAAGCTTTTTTTTACTATAAGAATGTAGATCTGCGCGTGCGCGATTGCGCGCCGATCGCCAAATGGTCTTTCCCCCCGTTCGTACGTTCAGAAATGGAGGTATAGAAACGCCACATATTAGACGAGCTGTCATCGGGGGGGCTTTTACTCGTTGGTCCAGCTCGCAAGTGGGGATTGGATGCCGGCGTACGGAGGAGCGCGTCCGTCCGGATCCCGGCGCCTCCATTCCCGCTGCCCAGCTGCCGACAATCACTTATCGATTCCAATGATGCGTTTCTTGCCCACGGGGTACCGTTTCATGGTATTAAGGAGGGGAGGAGATGGGAGGGGATGCGTTCATGATGAGTCGCTATATGCGCTGGATTTTGAAATGCACAGAACAGAGGGGGAAAATGCCTCCGACGTGCAGCCACTGACTGTGAAGGTGATTCAACTGGATGTGGAAAGCGATGGCAGAAATTCCCCCATTCTTTAGTTTCTCATTGTCGGTGGCTGTGGGAGCCTGCAAACCTCTCTCTCTCTCTCTCTCTCTCTCTCTCTCCCTCTCTCTCTCTCCCTCCGCCCCAGTGTCTGGTGGAGAGGAGCTGCTTTTTTTTACTGCTCTCTTTCTCTCTCCCACAAACGCATACACACACACACACACACACGCGCGCGCGCGCGCTCAGCATCCAACACTAATATTTTCCTTTGGCCATCTTTCTGAGACAGAGCGTATTTAGTTGCATGATGCACAGCTTAATTAGGGGGCCGTGTCCTGTTACACTTGGTCATCCACATACTGTAAAGCCGGTGTGTCAAACCCAGGCTGGGCAGCTACGAGCGGGATCCACAGTGACTGTGTGACGATGATGATGATGATGATGATGATGATGCTGATGCTGGCGATGATGATGAGGATGAGGATGAGGATGGCGATGATGAGGTGGGCACTCACGATATGAAATCACGTGTGGGTACACAAAGAGCCCGGCACACAGTGGTGATCGATTACAGAGCGGTGACACTGTGACACCAGCTCGCCCATTACACCAATGAATCTAATGAACGAGCTTGATAATGTAGCTGTACGGTAGTTTTACATTATAGGGGGAAATGTTATCACAGGCTCATTGTTTCCCAGCAGCCCCTCGGCCGGCTTCAGCGGCTCTCGTCTTTACGGCAGTAAAAATAGCAACTATTCAAAGAAAAGGCCTCAATAATGCTCATAAAGCCGTAATGGAACGATAACTGTTCTGCACGGCTCCCTCTCCCGCTCCTGCTTTCTGGATATCTGCCTCTCTGGTCGGCACATAAACAGGTCCAGGAGTCCGGTGACCTCACAGCTGACGCTTCAGTCAAAGCTGCAGGCTGCACGCTCGCGTTTCGCCTTCACCAAACCTGCATCCCAGCAGTGCTTCATTTTTCCTCTCTCTCTCTGCAGATTCATCTTGAAACACGGAGGGGAAGACAGACAGTAAAGTATGACAATGAGATGTGCAGCAGCGACTGGTGTTGTTAAAAGACACTGCAGTAATTATGGGACTCCTTTCTCTGGTGCACCATCCAAGCTGCTCATAATGCAAATGAACTAATCCAAGAGGAACTCAGGCAGTGTGGTTGGGAGTTTTCGCCCCCCCCCCCCCCAGCCCATCTTATACTTTACTGGAGATTATCCAGCTGCGTTTGAAGGCAGCAGCTGCAGACCAGGGGTCCAAGGCCTCCATTAGGGTCACCGTGGATCACAAGGGAGGAGGTTGGTCCCGAGGCTTTGCCTGCTCTGAGGTTTTTCAAGAAATAACAAAATAAGACAATTTCTAGAAACTACAGAGGACCTCGAAAGGTATCAAGAGCTTTTATTTTGAAGGCCCCTGCTCTTGTATGTTGATAAGAATTAGTGGGGTGTGCAGCAAATCAGAGATCAGAGATTGGAAAGGTCATAATGTGGGAAAGAAAACGTTACAACATTTGTATTTACTGCTTTAACCACCAACACACACATTGGTACACACGATTTAGAGTCACAAATTGACCCCGTATTCATTTTTTGGGCTTTCAGAAAATAGATTAAAGCTACAAGCATCAACCACTGCAAATGTATAGTAACTTCCGGCTGATTATTGTCTATTAAGACTTCTTATAAGCCGTTTTGACACTTTTGTATGAATATATGTCTTGTTGAAGTCAACTTCTGCTTTCGTTTTGATCTTAAAGGACATCGTTGGGTCATTTTCTTGCTCCGATTGTGAACGGAAATGACGGTGTCTCTGATTTAGCTTTTTTTAGTGGCACATGGAGCGAAGTTGCCAACTGCTTTCGCCAGCTCACCAGCATGAGAAGCAAATTTGGAGCTGTGTCAGCTTGCAACCATCACATTTTTCTAGCTCTCAGATGCCAGCGGATGCCCATATCGCCGCAATGAGCGATGGCGTCGCACGCAGATGCCGCCGCTCGTGCATATGCCGCCTCAGCCTCCCTTCCTTTACGCGGTGGCGTCCTGATGGATCATCAGGTTGGATTTGACCACCTGAGTCACCTGAAAACCTTAGTGTGTTTTTGTCAGGTGGGCCCAACATGGCACGACTCAGTTCAATGCTACTCACCTTTATTGTTTTTATCAGGATAGTTAGTGAATAATAACAGCTTTTAGGAACTACATTTGTGTATTCATCAAACTTAAGCTGGAGAGAAAATTGCTGGAAAAAACACAGAATGAGTTTGAAACGGAAAAGATGAAACAACAGAGCAGGATTCGGACACAGGTCGGCAGATCTTCTCGCTGCAGTTCACTTTTAGTCACTGTTTCGTGATCTCAGTTCTTCTGACGTGTTCAGTAACGGGAGCAGATGGCGCTGATGAACCTGCAGCTGATTCTCCAACCGAACACAAAGCAGCTTCGTTACCAACGAAAACTTGGACGTCGAGAGCAAAATGATGATTTTACAACATATTTGCGGTTTGCTCCCTTTTATATACTTCTCCAGCCCACTGCTGCACCACATTTACAGAGAAACTGCAGGTGCAACAACAACAGAGAGGCTACATAGTTTTGACCAACCGTAAAAGCAGAGGCTTATTTCCACTGGTGCTGCGAAGCGTTCACTAAATACACGTGTAACGTGAATGATTTTTGGTGTTTTGTATTTCAAGAAAAAGGCCCGAGCAAAAGACTGCAAAGAACCTCGGAGGAGAGAGAGACGGAGGCCTCATTCAGACCAAACAAAGGCCATTGAAGTTGCACCAATGATCAATCAGATCCTGACACCACGTCTTTGAGTGATTTTAGCGGACGAGGTGTCCAAAGAGTGATGATAGGCGGTTGGTCCAATCACCTCCAAGCAGTTTTTGGTTACGTGAGTCGGACCAGCGGTGTGTCCAGGGTGGTGGACGGTGGATGCTTTCTCCCAGTGTCAGCTGGAATCGGCTCCAGCGACCCTGAGCAGCACAAAAACACGACGCGCTGGAAGAACGGACACAAAAGGAAATCTCTTGTATAACTCAAGGTTTTCATTACATGGCTGATGTCGAAGTCTGCCGTTAATCGCGTCCCGCGTGCTGCTCACACACGTGTTTCCTTTCATTCGCCGCAACCTGAGACTGAAGGTTTGCGGTCCGAGCGCTTCCCTCACTTTATCGGAGGCGTCATCACATTATTTTGTTCCAGGTCACCACGTTTGGTCGTTTGTCACAAAAAAAATGCTAATTGCAAGTCATCAGTTGGCATTACTGTCACATTTCCATGGAGTTGCATGAGTCAGTGTTGTTGTCTCAAACTACCAGCTCGTGCCCACAGTGTCCTCGCTCGTTTGTTATCTGCACGGTGGGACGTAGTGAGGGGGATCTAATGCAGTGCCTGCTCTGTGTTTTGTGTTCCAGCTCTGACCCCGGGTGCTGTGAGGAGCTCTGCCTCGTGGACACAATTTAGGAGCATCGGCCCTCCTTTGTCCCTTCCTTTCCCACCGCCCGCCCGCCCGCCCGCCCCCCCACCCCTTCCCTTCCTCACCCTCCGCCAATCCTCGCTACCCACAGAGCGGCTTCCCTGTAGATGCTTGCTCCTCTTGCATAACGGGGGGAAACACATAAGCATTCTGATCACCGACCATGCAGGTCGGGACTTCGTAAAGGAAGACGAGTGAGCCAAGACGTTCGGAGGCAGCGAGAAACAAAAAAGGCAATAAACGCGGGAGGATGGGGATGTAGACGCCACCAAAGGAATGATATTTTTGGAAACAGAAGATGTAAAGATTTATTTTTTTGTACATTAAACTTTTAGTACAAGCTCATTAAAAACCCAGGCACGAAAACGAGACACTTTGCACGTACAATCCCCCCGTTTAGTTTCCATCCCTTGACTTGACTCACACAACCACGGTCTCATGATGATGTGCGAGGTGATGCCCACCATATCTGAGGATGGGCGAAGCGGGTCCGGCGGGGGTCCGACCTCGCCCGCCTCCACGGGGGTCGGGGGCGCCGGAGGCGCCATGGGCGGCGGCGGATTCGGCGGGAGGGAGCCCAGAGGCGGCGGAGACGAGGGGGGCAGCACGGGGAACCTGGAGTCGCTGATGGTCAACATGCTGACGGAGCGCGAGAGGCTGCTGGAGAACCTGAGGGAGACACAGGACAGCCTGGGGACGGCGCAGCTCCGCCTCCGCGAGCTCGGACACGAGAAGGAGTCCCTGCAGAGGCAGCTGTCCATCGCCCTGCCACAGGTACAGCTGAGCGTGTGTGTGTGTAGTGTGAAAGCTTCTGGAGACGCATCGAACTCGAGACGCTCAGAGATCTTTCACATACGAGCGTATTTGTGACTTGAACCCTGGAACCTGCAGCAGCGAGCCCTCTAATTCAAAGTGACACCAAAATAGAAGTCAAATACTCACGAACTCCGTTTCTACTCCTGCAGCAGGTTCAAACGTTCGCTTCATCCTCCAGTCGTCTGCAGTTTTACTCACATCGCGTAATAAGGTTTTATTATGTTTGTCGACCATATTGTTGGTGTGTGATTAATGAGGCTGGAAGATAATGTTTGTTAATGGGTTCAGCTGAACCTAAATGAATATTTAATTTTGTCGGAATTCTCTCTGTTTGCTGGGGAAATGTGGAGCACTGAAGACAACAACAAAGTCGACATTTTATCGTTTAGAATAAACAGTCGTGAAAGTGGGAGAACTTTCCTTTATCTAATTGAGAAGATGCAGTTTTGCTGCCTCACTTTTTTCATTTAACATGTGACTCAAGGTAGCACAAATTAAACAAAATGAGTTCAGTCTGATTGCTTTCAGTCAAATAAAAGCATCCTGAATGGCTCAAGGACCAATCAGCTGCTATGACTAACTTTTTGTTGTTGATGTGCAAAGTTGGAAAACGACCAGTTGGGAAAGTCAGATTTTCGAGTATTGACTGAGCTGCAGAATTTACTACGACAGAGTCACAACAACTCGTACTTACCTGGTGGGCTGTTTTAATTATATATGTCTTGTTTACAGGCTATTTTTAGCCGCAACGCCATAGTCACATACATCTGCGTTCTCATATTTGTGGTTTAGAAGCGTTTGAGGATGTCGGCTTAGAAAGCAGGTAGTTTTTTGGTCTTTTATTCTGTATTCTGATGAGTCACGGGATGTAAAAGCAGCTTTTGCCGCGCGTGTGACTCAGGTTAAAATCGTAGCGAAAAGACTGCAAGATGAACGGCGAGCGATGGAGATGGGCTGAGTTGGAAAAAAGGAGAGAAACGACAAGAGGACAAGGAGAGCCGACTGAGAAACTGACCTCTATCCAAACAAGAAACAATCCCATAAGGCCAAGAGCCAGTGAACCCACTGAGTCTCCATCTGTATACATCTCTCTCTCTCTCTCTCCGCCTCTCTTTTCCTCTTCCCTCGTTTTTGTCGCCTATTTCTCGTGTTGTTTTTTTTTCCCTCAACAGTTTTTTGAATCATGACGCAAGCGATCCTGACCGTAAACATCTGCACGTTATTGTCATTCTCATAAACGCCGATTGCCTCTTAAGCCTCGGATGTGTTTTATGGCGCCATAAAGAAATAATTGACCATCGTTCTGCAAGTTTTTTTTCTCGCTGCATGTTTTCTTTTTTTAAGCAAAAATCATGTGAGACTGTTTGTCCTGACAGAAGCTGAATGTATTCCCAGGCGGTCTTGTAAATTACATATCGCTGCAGTTTTTTAGGGTGTGTGTTGTGCGTGTGTGTGCGGGGGGTCTCTGGTGTGTATCCCATTGCCGAGCCATTGTGTAACAGTGTGATGTAATCCATCCATGAATGTGAGTTCACAGACGAGGATGAGCGAGAGCGAGCGTGGTGCAAAACTGTGTCAGTGATTTACATGATGATTATGGAAGTTTACATCATGCTCGTGCTGCCACGTCTCTGGTCTCAGGTGTTCGGCCTTGTGTGTCCGCCAGCGTGCATGTGCGTCGAGCACACAAGCCGAAATGATTCCTCGCTGTCTGTCTGTGCTGAGCAGCGACCACTTAAACAATTAAAAGCGCTCGTTTGAACAGTTTGCCTCCTTGGCCCCTGAACGCAGCCTCCGTGTGTGTGTGTGTGTGTGTGTGTGTGTGTGTGTGTGTGTGTGTGTGTGTGTGTGTTTCACAGGAGTTTGCTGTGTTGACTAAAGAGCTGAACGTTTGCCGGGAGCAGCTTCTGGAGAGGGAGGAGGAGATCGCCGAGCTCAAGGCGGAGAGAAACAACACACGTGTAAGATGTTTAGCGGCCATTTTGCTTATTAGCACTGTAACAGCCTCCATGGTGTTATCTTCCTCACCCATTGTGGTTGTGTGGGTGTGACAATGTTTCATTTGCCTGTTTTTTCGTTCTCCCTCTCTTCTTATTTCTTCTTTCTTTCGACTCTTTTTTTTCGGCCTCTATCGGCTTTCCTCATCTCCCCCTCTCGCTCCTCGGTGTATTTTTCCGCTGGTCCGGATGCTTCTTACCACCCAATTTCATCTCCTTGTCACTGACAAAACCCGTCACTGCTGCTCCTTCTGTGAGCCTCCTCCTTGTCTTTTTCTCCACCCTGTCCCCGCCCCCCCCCCTCCATCTTCTCTCCCTCCCTCCATGTTTGCCCCCCTTTTTCACATCTTCATCTCTTTGGCTTCAAACTCCCTCTGTCCCCGCAGCTGCTGCTGGAACACCTGGAGTGTCTAGTGTCTCGCCACGAGCGCAGTCTGAGGATGACGGTGGTGAAGAGACAAGCCCAGTCCCCTGCAGGGGTTTCCAGCGAGGTGGAGGTCCTCAAGGCTCTGAAATCCCTGTTTGAGCACCACAAGGCCCTGGATGAGAAGGTGCGTCACAACAGCAGTGATAAACAAGCTGTGAGCTCCTGATGCTGCACGCTGGTGTCAAACACAGATGGGAAGCAGGATGAATTTCACAATGAAACTCAATGACTTTGAATTGTTGCAAAACAGAAGCATGAAGCTTGTTTCTGGTTGTTTTGCTGGGTAAAATTTGATTAAATACCATATTTGCACGTTGACTCAGCTCGCTTCAGCCGCTCAGTTTCCTTTCCACTTCCCACTTTGTTTCTTTTACCGGAAAGTCCCAGAAAATGATTCCAGGAAACGAGCGGGAACCCTGTTTAGTTAAAAATTAAAACGAGCGCTGGTTTCAGTGGCTCGTCTTGAACCGTCTGCTGCAGCAGTTGGTGAACTGTTGCCGTTTCCTTCTGCTTGGCCTCTGCAGGTTCGGGAGCGGCTCCGCGTGGCCCTCGAGCGGGTGTCCATGTTGGAGGATCAACTTGCCGCATCTTCTCAAGAGGTAAAGTCGAACGCGACCAGATCTGCCGCCGCCCGGCGGCCCTTCAGCCACCTCAGAGTGATGAAGAAAGATATTAATTCATCTCTTTGTGTCTCTTTTGTCTCCTCCTTTTTCCTTCAGGTAATCTCTTTAAGAGACCAAATTAAAAGACGTCAACAAGGGGTGGACGGCGGTAAAGATGTAAGGGAGGGTTTTATGCACGTTGGTTCCAGTTGTTTTTGTGTATGTGTTAGCGTCCACACAGTCAGTAGAGAAGTAGATACCGGGTACCGTGGTGTGTCACTGTGACTTCTTTTGTTTTTTGAACCTCATCGACAATGCTATCATATTTAGCTGCAGTGTTGACTCATTCTAACAAACGGTTTGTTTTTGTTTGGTCTTTTTTTCCCTTCCTTATTACTTTTTTTTGCGTGGTGCCGCCATCGTTCCAGCGACTACCCAATGGCCCCTCCTCCGGCGTGGAGGACAGCGAGCTGGAACGGCAGCGGGAGGGAGAGATCGAGCGTCAGAGGGCCGAGCTCTCCCAGCTGAGGGAGAGACTGGCCCTCATGTGTCGGCAGGTCAGTGAGACCGACGTCACGGGGACGCCATCGCAAGCGGTCATCATTTAAAGGAACATTTACAAGCTTTTCTGCGTCTACATTTATGAATATGACCACAGTTGAGTTGTTTGGACGTGTGATATAAACATTTAGTTATCATTTAGGTTTGGCTTAAGAAGACAGAAGTATTTTAGCATCTTTATAATCCAAAAAAAGAACAAATGTTTTCTCCAAATGTACAAATATCGTGCGTAAAAGCTGCACAGCTGAGCGCAGCCCTCTGCTCTGGTTTTGCACGTAAACTGGAATGAACTGCGCTCTGCGTTTCTCTCCAGTTTTCTCATCTGCTCTGAATTCGTGGTTCTGCTAATTAATCGTCTCCTTGGTTCGCTTCACATGCATGAACATGCACATCTTGCCTTGATGGAAGTGGATCTATGTGCAATGTACAGTTCAGCTGGTCACCTTCTTCCCTCTTGTGGCTGCTGATACTATTGCAGCTGCTTTGCAGGGTGGTGGACAACGTGACGCCATTTGAATTCGATGATAGACGAGCTATATGTAGCTCAACGTATTCTCTTATTCTCATAAAATAGGTTCTTTTTTGCACATGAAAATACATTTCCGGTAGGCATTTTTCAGTGAATATCTATTAAATGTGCTGCAGATGAAATAAAGGAATATACAGACTCGATAAATCACTTGACGTTCTCAAGTCTTACACCCACCAGACGCACACTTGTGAGTGATGGACGCCGCGTCCGCTCACACCAGTGACGGCGAAACACTCGACTCGCGCGGGGTTCAATCTGTGTCGTCTCCGTGTTGCCTTTGTGGTGTCACGTCAGGTTGGCGAAATAGAGGAACAGCTTGCAGCCGCCAGGAGGGAGGTGACCAAGTCGGAGGAGGCCAATCAGAAGCTCCAACGGGAAGTGAAAGAGGTCTGTCGGGCCAATCTGCCAAGACTTTTTGCTGATTGCTGACACAAAACTGCAGCTAAATTAAAACTTGAGAGAAAATTCTGAATTCCCCACTGTATCTTTAATCACCTTGTGCACGTTGTCGTCACTGCTCATCATCTTGTTTCATGCGATGTCTGCAGGCGCTTTGCCAAAGAGAAGACATGGAGGAAAGAATCACAACATTAGAGCGGAGGTAAACGTTCGCTGTGTGTCTGAGTTGTTTTTCCAACCTTATTTACATACTTTAATTATGATGCACGCAGCAAAAAGACCAGATGTTTCACCTGTTGGCCTACAACATGCTGCAAAGGTGTCCTGGCACTTCTTTACATGCACAACGGTCGTTTGACATCAAGACACGTGCTTCACACCCTCACAATAGAGAAACAAGACTGTGTAATTAGAGACTAAATAAAACCAACAGCAGGGTTATACACAGAGATTATATCAGCATTTAGTCTTCATCAGAAGCTGAAGTCATTGAAATATGTAAAAACATGATTATTCGTTTCAAATACTAAATAATGGAGCCTGCACTGATTTTTATACGTGACTGTTTTCATCCAACAACCAAAATACGTCACGATCGTCTGAATGGGAGTCGCCGCAGTAATTGCACCGTGCGATGCTTTTTGTGTGGTCTGCAGGTACCTCAGTGCCCAGAGGGAGGCGACTTCTCTCCACGATATCAAAGACAAGCTGGAGAACGAGCTGGCCAGCAAGGAGTCCCTGCACAGACAGGTAAAGTTTGGCTCCGGCCGCTCGGTTTCGCAAGCGCGGCTGAAGCGCGCCGGCCAACTGTCGCTGCGTTTTTTGGTGGAGTCGTGTCGGTGCGGAAGCTACGAAAATAGACGCGGGGTTCCTTTCTTGTTTTCAAACTGGCAGGAGTTTACGGGTGTGTGTTGTGTTTGTCCAGAGTGAAGAGAAGAACAGGCAGCTACAGGAACGCCTGGACGAGGCCAAACAGAAGCTCCAGCAGACCCTGCAGAGGGCCGAGACGCTGCCCGAGATCGAGGCCCAGCTCGCCCAACGAGTGGCGGCCCTCAATAAGGTACTTTGGATCAGGAGCCGCCACGTATCTGCTGAAAAAACAACAACATGCTTCTGCCGATCTTTGATCTTTCGTCATCTCCTCTCATCAGGCCGAGGAGCGCCACGGGAACTTTGAGGAGCGACTACGACAAATGGAGGCCCAGCTGGAGGAGAAGAACCAGGAGCTTCAGAGGGTACCGTCCGCTCCGTCTCTCCACTCCGCTGCACGGTCGGATCAAACTCTGGCTTTTAACCGGACTCCTCTTGTCGTGGCTTCGTTTCAGGCCAGGCAGCGGGAGAAGATGAACGACGAACACAACAAACGCCTCTCCGACACGGTGGACAAACTTCTGTCCGAGTCCAACGAGAGACTTCAGCTGCACCTCAAGGAGAGGATGGCGGCACTGGAGGAGAAGGTAAGAGGACGACAACACACGTGTTCTGCATTTCCAAGGGAATGGAGGTGAAGATTTTCCCCCTCTGCGTCTCCTCTAGAATGCCCTCTCTGAGGAACTTTCCAACATGAAGAAAATCCAAGATGATCTTCTCGCTAATAAGGTCTTCCTTCATCTTTAGTGGTAATGTTGGAACGCATAAAAACGCGGATGGCTGAGGTTTGCTCTCTGGGTTGCAGGAGCAGCTTTTGGCTGAGCTGGAGCGGATCCAGCTGGAGCTGGATCAGCTGAGGGGCCGGCCAGGCTCCTCTTACTCCAGGTGAGCCACCGAGAACTCCCGTTCAAATATGTTTGTCTGAAAAAAGCAGAACAAAGTCATAAATCGTCCCAAGAGAAAGCATATGTACCAATTTTTGTTTACACTTGTTTAGTCGTAGCGCATCCTCGCTAAAGTCTAAATTATTCACACGCAACCTGGAGGCCAATGGGCTGAACAAAAATGCAAATAAAACACACACATGTATTGTCGGGATGCATTATTTATTCATGTGATTATGATTGTAAACAGTCGGCCGGTAAATGTTTCCATGTTTGCATTCTGTTGCATAACAAATGACTTCTGGATCTCACCGTAGGGCGGGCAGCGTCAGCTCACTTCCCTCCACCCTTTTTCGAAGATCTCTTCCAGGCAGCGCCTCGGAGCTGCGGTACCCCCAGGGTGGCGGCTCGCTCCCGTCCGGCTACGGCAGCTCCACCAGCGGCGTGGTGGTCCGGCGGCACCGTGGCCGGTGGGGGCAGTCTCGAGACGACGGCAACAAGGTGCTGAGATTAAAAAACGACACCCGAATCGGACACGATTCTTCGCGACAGAACGTCTTAAATCGGTGGATCATCTCCGCTGTGTCTTGACTCCCTCCAGTACGGCGAGTGGGACAGCGGGACCATGCTGGCTTCCGGGTTTGAGGGCGGCGTGGAGGGGGGCTGCTCTGACGACGAGGACGACCGCGAGACCCTGTTCGGGTCTGAGCTGCTCTCCCCCAGCGGACAGACAGATGTACAGACTCTGGCCATCATGCTGCAGGAGCAGCTGGAGGCAATCAACAAGGAGATTAAGTGAGTTTTGCTGCTCATTGTGCACTAAATTTAAAACCTTTTGCTGAAACGTGCGATAAACGTCCATCCCTCCGTCCTCTCAGGCTGATTCAGGAAGAGAAGGAGAGCACAGAGCTGAGGGCCGAGGAGATCGAGAGTCGGGTCAGCAGCGTGGCCCTGGACGCCTCACCTCTTCCACCCTCCTCGCTGGGGGGCCGGGACAGCGTCGGGAGGGGCTACATGACTCCCTCCATCACCTCCTCCACATTGGCGTCACCCTCGCCACCCAGCTCGGGACATTCCACCCCCCGCCTGCCGCACTCACCTGCCAGGGAAAACGAGAGACAGGTGCCGTGACGATAGCAACGCCAACAGATCGCAGAATTAAAACGCGCCGCCGGGTTTTTAAACCTCCCGGGTTTATTTTCAACCTGCAGAACAGCAAAGAGGGCGAAGAATGCCGGGCGCTCGCCCTGATCGACTCCACCCCTCCACCTGTTCCTCGCGCTCTGCGACTAGACCGGATGACGCACACTCACCCCGGCGCCGGTCTGGATGACCACCGTGAATTTCGCAGGTATTGACTGTTGTGATTCCTCTCGACCTCTTGACCTGAAGTAAAAAAAAAAAACATTTTAGGTGATTATGTTTTATTTTTGATAATCCCCAAATAAAATAAAACAAATCAAAAAGATAATAAAGAATAAATTTAGAATAAAAAAAGTCTCATCGAGTTCAACTCGGCTGATTGACTCATTTGCTGCACCAAAATTACAAGCTGGACGCCGAAGAGTTAAAGCTCGTTTGTGCTGAATTCGCTGTTCTTTCCTCGTCTCAGCCTGTCGGCCGATGGCGCCATCACGGCGAGCCAGGACTCGCTCCACAAAGCCAGCAAAAAGAAGAGCATCAAGTCGTCCATCGGCCGGCTCTTTGGCAAGAAGGAGAAGGGGCGGATCGGCGCACCTGGGCGCGAATCGGCCTCGCTGGGTCCGTGACCGGACGACACCTCTGACATGCGGGAAGTTATTTATAATGGAGAGGCTGATTTAGAGATTCACGGTCATTTTCCGCTCTCCGTTCGCAGCGTCCACGCCGTCTGACGACCTGGGCTCGGCGGACCCCTTGGGCCTGGCCAAACTCGGGACGGGAACGGTGGAGAAAGACCGCCGCAGCAAAAAGAAGTGAGCTCGGTCGTCGCTCCGCGTGCTTCCCGTGTCATTCGGGGACAGTCGCCGTCACATGTAGACCCGTAAATCACACGGACAGGCGCCACTTCCACGTTATTCCTCTGGTGCCGTTACTGAGAAGAAACAAGCCTTTGCGGTCTCCAAAAAGCCACGGCCGGTGTCCTATTCAACATCTCGTGTTCGGGGCGGCTGTCTATTTATAAAAAGGAGACAGTGGTTAGGTGAGAGATGAAGAAATGATTCCTGTGTTTTCCACTGCACTTGCCAGACACGACTTGCTGGAGGAGGCCTGTCGTCAGGGTCTGCCGTTCGCCTCGTGGGACGGCCCGACTGTTGTCACATGGCTGGAGGTACATTTGTCATGTTCTCTCCTTCTGTGAACGCGTTGGACAAAGATAGACGAGAGCGGCCCGAGCTCTTGTCCGTCCCCTTTGTGATACAAGATCTGTTTCCCATAAACGCAAGCGTGACATTTGGCTTTTGTCACCTGATCGTCGGCGGGGTGTAATCATTACACGTTGTGCCCCCTGTTCCTGTTTACCCAGCTGTGGGTGGGGATGCCGGCGTGGTACGTGGCGGCGTGCCGCGCCAACGTCAAGAGCGGCGCCATCATGGCAAACCTGTCGGACACGGAGATCCAGAGGGAGATCGGCATCAGCAACCCTCTGCACCGGCTCAAGCTCCGCCTGGCCATCCAGGAGATGGTGTCCCTCACCAGCCCGTCGGCACCGGCCAGCACACGCTCCGTAAGCCGCCAAACAGGAAACGCTCACACGCGTCGAAGCAGCTCGGCGCTCGATCAACTCATAACACGGCATCTGACGTTTGTTTACTGTCACCACAGTCCACCAGTAACATCTGGATGACACATGCTGAGATGGAGTCTCTCACTGCTGCCACCAAACCAGTAAGATTAAACCCTCATCCTACATGTGCGTCTTTAAGGGTTCAGTTCTGAGCTTAACCCTTTAACATCCTGCTCGGATGTTCGATTTAAAAAGACTCTCGAGTCACTTTTGATGATTCGGAACTTGGATCAATCAGACTGAACCATCTTGACCACTCAGAGGGGAGGTTAAGAGGTTTAAGGGCTTCAATAGTACAATGAAACCTAAAATAATGCAAGAAATAAAGAATAAGAATAAGATTTAATTTCTATGAAGAAAACTTGCTTCAAAATTGAGATTTTTGTCCATTTATTTCATGGAATTCGCCGAAAATGAGATCATGCGATTGTAAGTCAAACCTCTGTCCTGTGGAGGATGCTAAAGGGTTAAAGCCGATCTGATGACTGTTGTGATACAGCTGCTGTTACAGGATGAAGATCACAGACGTTGATCAGCTGTTTTCTCTTTCTTTGTCTCTGATTAGGCGTGTTTGGCTTCACCTTCCCCTCGCTGTTCCCTGAAAATCTGTTTTGATCTCGTGTTTTTCCGACTAATTCTCACTCACTAACATAGCTTTTCCTCCCTCTGCCTCTCCTCTCCTCCTCTTCCTCCTCCTCAACCCGACCCAACACTGATCTGACCATAACACACACACGCACACACACACGCGCGCGCGCACACACACACACGCCCCCCCTCCCTCGATGCTCTGTCCCCTCTCTTTGCCTCTCTCTGTCCCTTCTCTCTCCTCTCTTGCCCGAACCTGAAGGAGCAGAAGGAGTTCAGCTGGGATCAGGTGAGTTCGTATGAACGCAGAACAACTCGGCGCCTTTGAGGCAACGCCAAGAAGCCTCCATGTTTGTTCAAACCGCTGAGGAGAGTAAAGACAAATAAAACAGTGCGTTTGAGGACTTACAAGAAGCTGTTGGCCGTTTTTTACATACAAACATAAAGTAAACACAAGAGAAAGCCTATTTTTCCTTACATATCGAAAACACCCTCTTTTCGTTCGGATTCAGTCCCTTTAAATCTGTTAAAATGTTGCATTTTTTTCTGAATTAATGATAAATTGTCCAGTTTCACTGCAGTCAAACAGATCCTGGAATCCAAGACGAATTCTTCAAACATTAACAGCCATGAAATTGTTTCCATCGGTGAATTAATAGCACGGCGTCGCGAAATGAATCAGCAGCAGGCTTCAAATATTCATGTCATTAGAAAGTGGCTTCACACCATCGCGGCCGCACGTTTCCAGTCGGGCGCGCGGCGAAGAGGGACGTTCACGGAAAGTGCGGCGCCATAAATGGCCGCTTCCTGTTGCCAGTGACGCATCGCCTCAACCAGCCAAGAGATGTTTTGCTTAATTGCTGCAGTGTATATACGCCGCAGAAGTGTATATACGCCACCGCAGTGTATATAGGCCAGGATGAAGTAACAGCTGGAAGGCTGTGGGCAGAGAAAGTGTTTTATTAGGGGTGTTTTTTTCCTTTCTGTGTCGGATGTTTGTTTCCTCCAAACAGTCTGTAATTCTTCACGCACAATAAACAAAAACATAAGTTTGAGGTGAAAATTCAAAGCCGTGATGAAATATCAATTAGTGGAAGATTTCATGGGAACAGCTCAGCATTTTATGTCTCAGCACAGATCAGCCATAACATTATGACCACTGGGATGGTCATTTTCCCTGCTGGAGCGATGGATAGATGACACTTTAGGAGCCAGTTTCAGGCCTCAGATCAGTGCTTGTTTTGGCTGATGGGTCCAACGTTGCGCTGCTCTCTGATCGCACGCCTCTTCGTCCCCCTCACTGTGCTCCAGATTCTGGCGTATGGAGACATGAACCACGAGTGGGTGGGCAACGAGTGGCTGCCCAGTCTGGGCCTGCCGCAGTACCGCTCCTACTTCATGGAGTCGCTGGTGGACGCCCGCATGCTGGACCACCTCACCAAGAAGGAACTGCGGGGCCAGCTGAAGATGGTGGACAGCTTCCACAGGTCAGGAGGCCTGATACAGAGATAGCCCCCTCGCGTCATGTTGTCCTGTATCGCCACCCACGGTTCGTTCACATGTTTGCGTTAGCCCTGACCAACTCTATCCACTCGTGCAGGGTGAGCCTCCACTACGGCATCATGTGTTTGAAGCGCTTGAACTACGACAGGAAGGAGCTGGAGCGGAGGAGGGACGAGAGCCAGCACCAGAATCAAGGTGAGGCCCGCCACCACCACCGCCGCCGCCACACTGATTCCTGAGCTTTCGCTCACCTCCGCCGGTCACCTTGTCTTCGTCCCCCCCCTCGCCCCAGATGTGATGGTGTGGTCCAACGAGCGGGTGATGTGCTGGGTGCAGTCCATCGGCCTGAAGGAGTTCGCCGACAACCTGTTGGAAAGCGGGGTCCACGGCGCTCTGCTGGCGCTCGACGACACCTTCGACTACACCGACTTGGCCCTCCTCCTTCAGATACCAAATCAGAACACACAGGTGCGTCACACCTCATCATCTGTGTCTCTGTTATTCTTTTATTTACATCATGTCATTATGTCTTTGTGTTGACAGATATGTACAATATCCCCCATATTCAGGTCTTAAAGGATCTCCAATCTGTGTTTGTGTGTCTTTTACAGGCAAGGCAGCTGCTAGAGAAGGAGTACAACGCTCTCATCTCCATGGGGACGGAGAGGAGGCCGGATGAGGTACGGCAAAGCAAACTGTCCAAATTTAAGAGGACCTGTGAGTTTGTGTTGCATGTTTCCGCCCCTCAGTGACTCTTTTTCACCCAACAAACAGGTTTTTGTTGTCGATCGTTTCCAATCTTGCTGATGTTTTTGATCTCTGATGCGTTTTCTGGGCGTCCCTCTGAGGACGGAGCCTTCGCGGTCCCCCTCCTAACAAACTGTTGCCATGCCAAAGTGGTTCAGCTGTGTTTACGCGGGTGCTAATTGCGTAGTTACAGCGTGCAGGACTAAAAACTGTGCGAAAGTGCAATGATGTCACAACAAATCCGGCTTTGTCAAAGACCCGAGGCGTTAACCCCACGCTGGTGCACCCCCGGAATGGACGGCCTCCCCCCTCGGGAGAGTTGTTATTTTCAATCGCCGGCATTAATTGGCTGTCTCGGCAGGACGGCACGAAAACATTCACCCGCTCGCCATCCTGGAGGAAGATGTTCAGGGAGAAGGACCTGCGCGGCGTCACCTCCGACTCCTCGGAAACGTTACCTGCCAACTTCCGTGCCTCTGCCATCTCCACGCCCTCCGTCACCCTGAGGAAAGTCCAGAGCGAAGGTGAGGCTGGGTGACTGTTCCGCTGAACTCCTGTTTACCTGAGGAGAATCGCTTCCCAAATCTTGTACGAAGAGCATCTTCCTCCCACGAAATGATCAGTTATTTACTTAGAAAGAAAAGCAAAGCAAACTAATCGATCTCAAAACAACAATTATTCAGCTTCATGTTTGTTCCCATTCAAATCGATATTGGCAGGAAATCAGACACCAGGTTTGAAACCAAATGTGGAGTTGTTGCTTTTTTGTCCTCGTTTAGAGTTTCCAGTTTTATTTTCAAACAAGCAAACGCTCGTGTTTTTGTTTCTGTTGCCGCACAAACACGAGTGAGTGTTTTGGTCGAGTCCAAAGGCCGCAAAGTGTTTCCCGTCTTTTTATCACGCGGTCACGATTTGCCTCGTATCTCTTCACCATTTACTAACGGTCTCTTCCTGTCTGCCAGTAAACTCTGGTCCGAGAGGAGAGTCGGGGTCCGTGAGAACCTACTCCTGCTAAAATAAAAGCACACCAGGTGAGAAAGAAAAAAAAACGCTCGCCCACCGACCACTTGAGGCTTAAAAATATCTCGGCGTGAACGCCGAATCAATCACTTCTTCCCAGCGGGAGCCATTACCGTCCTGTTTTCTCAAGTGTGTTTCCTTCTCTGCTTTCTTTTCGTAGAACCACGCCTCCATCCCAGCCCGAGGAACGAAAAAAAACACATTTTTGAAGTAACGAAAAAAAACATAAAAACAAGAGGAACAAAAACAAAAACGGACGACCAACGCTGCCCGAGCCACGCGTCCGGAGAAATCAAAGACACTGAGTGAATGATTTGAGAAAAAGATGCTAAAATAAGGAGTGAATGTCTGTTTATCCATCATCTCTCTCTCTCTCTCTCTCTCTCTCTCTCTCTCTCTCTCTCTCTCCCTCTCTCTCTCTCTCTCTCTCTCTCTCTCT
>JASSRZ010000086.1:6042655-6070826 GCA_032164315.1 Malacoctenus gilli | reverse complement strand
CTCTCTCTCTCTCTCTCTCTCTCTCTCTCTCTCTCTCTCTCTCTCTCTCTCTCTCTCTCTCTCTCTCTCTCCATCCTGATCCATAGTTGTGGCATGATGCTGTTTGATTCTGTAGAAAGTGGCCTGTAGAAAGTGACCATTGCCTATTGTGAATTCATCTTTTCCGTTTTTTGTTTTGAGAGTGTGAGATGGCAAATATTGACACAATGGAAATTTATAGTTTTTAAACTGGGGAGGGGGGCAAAAAAAACAACAAAAAAAGACAACAACAACAACAACAACAAAAAAAAGCATTCCTGCCCAAACATGCATTCTTTCAGCCGATATGACTTTGGACTGACGAGAGAACATACTCCGCCTGGCGACAGTCCGAGTAGTGGGAGGGAGGGAGGGAGGGGAGGACGTGACACGTATGTTCTTAAGCCATACCAGACCTGAGATGCACAAATGCAAAAGGAGGTTGGGGGGGGCAGACGATGAGACGAAGCAAAGTGCTTTACGACAAACTCCCGTCGGACCGGGCGAGGAGGAGAGGGGAAAAAAAAGAAGCGTAGTTAGAGGAGCATTTGTGTTAATATGCATGCCAAAATCTACCATTTTAGAGTGAACGTCATGATATCAATCATCTAATGATGTGGACGCTTGGGGTCAGGACTTTGTAAAATGTGTGTATTTTATTTTTATCATTTTTTATGATAACTGCTATTGTATGTATGTATGTACAGTACGTATGTGTGTGTATTAAAACTGTATGTTCATTTCATACTTAGTTTGGAGACTGACGGTAATTTCATTTTGAATTGACAAAATGGATAAAAAATATGTTTTAAATTATGGACATTTAAGATATGCTACTTGTATGTGTACATTTTGAAGAAGATGATAAAAAAACCAACAAAATAAATTGTGTTATGATTTAAAATTCATATTATTGGAGAGTAGTGATGATAATTGAATATAATATGATAACAATAATGATAATGATTGTAAAAGCTGTAATTAAAAAAAACATACCTGTAAAAAACTGTTGTTGCCCTGTCATTTCATCTGGACATGTTGTCTGTCCATCACAGGGACACAATGGACAATTTAGGTGTCCAACACTGACCTGATGTGCTTGTTTTTAGACGGGGGGACAAAACTCAAACTGAGAGCGTTCGCGTCATAAAGTGAGTTGAGCGACTGAACATGAATACAGATGAAGAGTAACATTCAGCACGTTTCCGTCAGACATGTCAACGCAACATGTTCCCAGTTTCAGAGCTCGTTATCGTCGCCGTGGGTCTATTAATAGGCGCAGTCTTCCTCCTTTAATTAAAACACACACACACACACACAACATGGCTTCACTCCGTCAAGGGTGAACTGCGCGCTGCAGGACTGGAGACGCGCCAGAGCAGGAAGAGGAAACCCCGGCGCTCCTTTGGCCGCGGCCGCAGTTAAAAATAGCGCAGGTGTGAGTTTAGACCCAAACAGGTGAAAAACGAGGTGAGGGTGGTCCTGTTTTATTCATGTTTTTAGGTGTTTGTCTTTTGTTTGAATCAAAAAATGTGGAAGTAATTGTCTTTTAAAAAATTATACTTGGCCTTTTTTTAAATTACGCTTTCTTATCTTACAAATATTTTATTTCCCCGCATGTTTCCAAAGAAATCTGCGCTGCAGCAGCTGTGCGACACAATTAAAGACTTCCTTCTTTTTCTTTCTCTCCTTATTTGCTGAAGTAAAGATATTATTAAACCTTTTCCAATTTATCGACCAACGTAACCGGAGGAGCGGTGTGACCGGACCGCTTCGTCTCATTCCAATCAAAGCGGCGGTGATGCGCTTCGAGCAGCGTTTCCCGGTGATGCGTCGCCGCCGCTACCGCCGCCGCCGCCTTTTTTCCCCGGAGAGTTTCCAGATGTGACGCGCAGTCTGGTGCGTCCTGTGAGCGCACAGCTGCCGTCCGGTAAACACTTGTCCCTGCGTGTAAATCAGCTTCACCCACTCCCGCACTTTATCCTCCACACACATACATACATCAAAATGAGATAAACACAGTAAAACCTAAAACAATCTGAGTCACTTCCGCTTCCTCGGCGTTCGTCCTAATTTGTCCCGCGGCTGACGCAGAGTTTGCGTTCCAGGGTCTCCATCGTGGCGCAACAAGAATGTTTCTGAAGTGGATGCCTGAATGGAAAGAACAGCTCTGATTACTGTCAATGATTTTTATCCCCCAAGCATGACAAAGCAAATTACACTGAGTTGCATCATTGTGTTAAATGAAGATGACTGATGCAAGAAGTTGGAAGATTGAAGGAATGTGGCAAGAAAAAACTCAGAAAAGAAGCTGGATTATTGTCATACAGCTGAACTGTCACAACCCCTAAATAAGAAATATAATAAATGTTAAAAACCAATAAAATCTTGGTAAAAAAAAAAAAAACACCACTAAAAATCCCTCTTCTGTGCCAGAAATCTTCTGCCACATGAACTCGTGGGAGTCTCAAAACACTCAGAAACTTTCACAAGCACTCTTGGACGTAAACGCCACCGACGGACCCACACATCGCGTGAAAACACAGGTCTTCCTCTCGGCTTTCAGTGACAGTTTGATTATGTACAAACGTCTGAGTCATCCTCACTCTCCCGGGGAAGGACCTCCTTCTCCAAACTCCTTTATAAGCCCTCCAAACTTGCTCCAAGTCAAGAAGTTTGCTCGCTCAGACCTGCATTTTTTTATCTATTTATTATTTATTTTCCATCGAGCTATTTATTTCTATTTATTCCTAAACTTAACTTATTGAAAGAAGTCCAGATGTTTTTGCTTGCAAACGCACATTTTTCTTCTATTTCTCCCTTTTTGTTGGTCATTTCTTTTTCTCTCTCTCTGGCGTTTTATCTCCCCAACTCCAACCCGCTGCTGTCATTCAACGGTGACGTCAGAGAAGGACATCTCTACACAGGTAACGCAAATACTCTCCACGTCGCAACTTGAAATCTGGCCACAAACATCTGAGTCAGCTGGTTCTCTTCCAGATAACCACCGACGTGGGATGTATATGCAGATTTCCCAGGATGGACGAGTGAGTGGAAGTGCTGCTCAGACGCCGTTCAGTGAGTAGAAAGAACATCAACACAAAGACTTCTTCAAAGATGGTGCAGGTTATTTGATGATGTGATGTTTCCAGGCGTGCTGCAGCTAAGAGCCGTTCAACCAGGACATGTGGTCATCAAGGGGCAGTCTTCGTCCCTCTTCCTGTGTGTGGACAGCGGGGGACGCCTGAGAGGACAGGTGAGTCGCAGGAGAACCACGTGGTCGCTCCCCCTGTCTCCGTGTCGCCCTCTGAGGGTTCACCGAAGCTCCGCCCTTTCAGAGTCACTACTCGGAGGCCGACTGCACCTTCAGGGAGCTGCTGCTGGCCGACGGATACACCCGCTTCGTCTCCCCGCACCACGGACTCCCCGTCTCGCTGGCGTCCAGACTTTCGCCGGAGCGGCCCTCGGTCCCCTTCACTCGCTTCCTGCCGCTCAGAAGCACTCTGTCAGGGGAGAGCACGTCCGTGCAGCCGCCCGTCCCCGAGAGGAGCTTCGACCTGGAGTCCGATGACCTCCTGGGGATGGGCCTGCAGTCTGTGGTCAGTCCTCATTTCTCGGCAGAAAAGTGACGCCGACGTCTGTCTGAGTCCCTCAAACTGTACGACTGAGTCCTTCTGTTTATTTATCTAGTCTGTGAGAGTTCGGTTTGGTTTTGAGGCCAGCTGCTGTTGCACTTTTACTCTTCAATATTGTTCCTAGGAGAGTGACTTTAATATAATTTATTTATTTATTGACATTTGTGTTTCTTTATATTTAAAGTTGGAAAACCTTTTAGTAGATTCTTAAGACTGAACATGTAAAAATAAATATTTATTTATGTCTATTTAAGAAGAGACTTGTTTTGATCATATTGATTGTTTTGATCCTGAATATTTCGAATTTGTCACACATGTGGCAGCAAAGTTTGGTCAGCCTGTTTCAGTGAAGATTCAACTTGGATAAAAAAAAATACAGAATTAATGAAATATTACTTTTCTTTGCATCATTCAGTCAATCAGATATTTTATAAGAGACTGAATAACCAGAAGGTCCAAAATTACTTAAGTATGCAGCAGCACCCTCTAGTGAACAAATCAGGTAATGAAAGGAAGGAGACAAAGTGTACTTTTACCCCTTGACTCTATTCTCTGACACACAAGTTATAAATCCTGAATGCATTACTATTAATATATGTTTAAAATTGACTATTTGATTAATGAATAATGGGAAATTACTTGTATAAATGAATATTTTTGAGTTTGGTTTTGCTGCATTTTATTGTGTGAAATCCTGTCTTTTTTAAATTAAGATACTGGATATTTTTTTTATGTTTTTGATTAGTTAAGATTATGAATATCAGTATTATTTCAAAAAGAAAGTTTGAAAAAATTGGGTTTTTAGCAAAAAAAAAATCTATAAAATTTCTGTTGGAAATAAACTTGATGAGAAAAAAAAGAAAGTTTCTGTGATATTTTTCGTCACTTTTTTTCTCCCCTTAATAATTCGAACCCTCGTGAACCCAGAAAAACCACTGCTTCTTTTAGGAATGTTAATAAAATAAAGTCTTTATTACAAACACCACGTGTATTATAGCTGGTAAAATACTGATTTTCTTTTTTTGTCGTTTTGTTTTTTTGCCAAAGCAACTTCAAGCATTCCTCTTTCACACAGATTTTGCACGTAAGTGTGTCAGCGCGTAACTGGATACTCCGGCAGGCGACGTCAAAAAGGTCACGTCTGCCGCTTCGGGTAACATAAGCCAAAACTCCCGAGTGCGAGGCGCTCGCGGGAGCGTGTTGGCGAGCGCTCAGTCCGTCTGCAGGCCGCGGCGCCGCCGACGTCGCTCTATCTGCTTTCACTTCAAAATTTAAGGCACAGCGTGACTAAGACATCATAGTAGTTTTGGGACATTCAGAGCGTCATGTGCCTGTCAAACACAAGCAGGAAAAACATCAATAAATAGGAACTCGTATTTATATACTGTGACCCTGAGATTGTCAGACAAACGCCGTCGCTCCTCGGTGACATTCGACTGGCCGGCGCTGCTTCAAAAAACTGCGAATGAGAGAGTAACGATAGTAGAGGTTGTCAGGAGGTATATAGGTGTTGCTCATTTGTCTGACTGCATGTTTCTGGGAGTTGTGCATCATCCACCGAGTTCATAACGCCTCCCTAAACCTGAGTGACCAGCGGTTCCCTCAGGTGTAAGTTCCCTCCTCTGTACTCCGTGTTCTCGCCTGTGCACAGGCCCCCCAGCAGGGCCCCGTTCAGCGGGTTGCAAAGGCCTTCGATGGCGTAATAATCTCCCTCGTGATCGGCGTCCCCGTCCTCGGTCTCCTCGCCGTCGGGCTCCTCGTCCTCCCACAGGCTGGTCTTCACGTGCGTGTACTCGGTGTGGTCCTCGCACTCCGTCTCGCGGTGGTAGAAGTAGCTGAAGTTGGACACGATGACGGGCACGGGCAGCGAGATGGTGAGCACGCCGGCGATGGCGCACATGGAGCCCACCAGCTTCCCCCACACCGTGGCGGGGTACATGTCTCCGTAGCCCACCGTGGTCATGGTGACCACGGCCCACCAGAAGCCGTGCGGGATGCTGACGAAGTCCGTCTTGTTGTGGTCGGCCTCGGCGAAGTAGACGGCGCTGGAGAAGAGGATGACGCCGATGAAGAGGAAAAAGATGAGCAGGCCCAGCTCTCGCATGCTGGCCCGCAGCGTCTGACCCAGGATCTGCAGACCCTTGGAGTGGCGGGACAGCTTGAAGATCCTGAAGACCCTCACCAGCCGGATGACCCTGATGATGGCCAGGGACGTGGCCGGCGAGGCGTCGTTGTCCTTGGCCAGCTCCGTTCCCAGCGTGACGAAGTAGGGCAGGATGGCGAAGAAATCGATGATGTTCATGACGTCCTTGAAGAAGTGCATCTTGCTGGGGGCGCAGGCGAAGCGCATGACCAGCTCGAAGGAGAACCAGCAGATGCACATGGTTTCCACCATGAAGAAGGGGTCCTGGAAGACGCTGGGGAGGGGGGGCATGCCGTCCGAGCCGTTCCTGGCCGGAGACTGGGGCGGCTGAAACCAAAGAGACACGAAACAAGGTGACGAAAAAAGGAAGAAAGCCGAGAAACAAGAACAGACGAAGGCTTTGTGGGAGTAAATGGACATCCTTCAGCAGTAGTAGCCACCATTTATCTCTCCTGTGGAGCAGTTTAGTATGAACAACATTTGGTCTTTTTGTTTTTTCTGTGCACCTCCTCATTTTTTGAACATTTTCGCTGAGCTTCAGCCTCTGGAAACGTTCTTCCCGCTGAACTCGGCAGCACCCGGCACGCCCTCCACGCCCCTCGCAAAGCGCCGTGGAAAGTTACCGGCGGCATGCGGCCGCAGACGACCTATATGATGGCTTTTTTAGAGGCGGGCTGTTTGGCATCCGTGGTATTCTAATAAAGCGCCGTGAACCTCCGCGCGTCTCATTGGCCGTCACTTTGGCAGCATCATAAAAGCGCCCTGACATCCATTAAGCTGCACCAATCTCTCTTTCCCCCCACCTGTCGCGATGTCTTTCGTGTCAGCTCGCATTATTTTTGATGGCGGCTATTTAAAACGTGTCACACTTAATATGCGTTTGAAGCGCCGGAATGAGCGGCGTGGCTTTCTTTTTTGTCGAAGGGAGCGTTTCCGTGCGCTGTAACCAGTTGAGCGTAGTCTATAAAGTTCCCGAGTGTCGCTCTTGACTTTCAGTAGCAGGTCAGTGACGGTGTTTATTACTAAAGGTGGACATCGACGTGTTGATGCGCTCCGAGGGCTCTCCTGAGGCTAAAAATAGCCCCGTGAGATCTCCAAAGAGAAACATGAGTGTCTCGCTGCGCCGCTCATCATCCATCTTCACCTTCGTCGCTATTCCCATCTGCCCGGCGGCCCGAGGCCCCGTTGCAGCGCTGCCAGTGCGGTTCAGCGGGTCTGCGGCTGGCACGGTGCAGGGGAGGAGGGGGGGCGGGTTGCCGTCGTTCCCTGGCAGCGCGGAGCGCCGCTCGGGCCCAGCACGCCAATCCCGCAGGAATGTGTTAACATGACCCGGTGCGTGCTGCTCATCCGGCGAGACCTTTGAGAGGCCGCTCCTGAGCCGCCACAAGGCCTTGGCTCACCTTGGCGTGTGCGCACGGTCACTCGCGACCTTTCATTAACACACCTCGCTGCCCCCACACTCGCTCTTCCCTTTCCATTCTTCGTATCGCCACCCGCGACTCCCTCTACCCTTTAGCACTTCCTGAATCCGAGCGTATCAGATTTAACAGCTGACTAAAATAATCGCACCCTAAGCTTCCCGTAGGCTCTCTCGCGCTCGCTCTGGTCCGCCTCCAGACGGATCGGCCAAAAGGTTCCCGTGTCGGTATTTTTTCCTCCGTGGCGCTCTGTAGTACTCTCACAGTGTGTGTTTACCCAAACACCTGCTTCCCAGGAGTTCCAGTTACCCTCCGAGCACACCGAAAGCCCGGATCCATTCAAGAAGTTTGACCCAGAGGGTTTCGAAAATGACACGAATGAACTCCTGGAAAAGTCAGTGAAATAAAAGCTTTCTTTGAGTGAAATTGAGTCTCTTAATCTTTGAATGTGTTCTTATTCTAATCTGATTTATTCTGCAGTTCTTCTCATTCACGACCCTTCAGCTGCCCTGAATTAATCCAGATTATCTCTTTGAATTCATCCTCTGTACCTTCGCTCCTTCTCATCACATCACGTAACTCACGTTCCCATTTGGACCCCCCGAAACCCCCTGGAACCCTCCACCCTTCGATCGGATCCCACCTCGCGAAAGCACGGAGCAAAACGACACATTACTTTGTCATTCCTGAGGTCGGGCAGCGTCTCCAGGCAGAAGATGAGGATGGACACCACGATCACCATCACGCTGATGATGGCGATGATGCGAGCGCCCGACGACGACTCCGGGTGCTCGAAGAGCATCCACAGGTTCCTCTGAATCTGGTTGGACGGCAGCGGCCTCTGCTCCTCCTTGGGGAAGCCCTCGTCCTCCTTGAAGCGGTTCATGACGTCCTCCCCGAGCTCGTAGAACGACAGCTCGTCCATGAAGATGTCCAGCGGGATGTTGGCGGGCCTCCGCAGCCTCCCGCCCGACTGGTAAAAGTAGAGGATGGCGTCGAAGCAGGCGCGGTTGCGGTCCAGGAAGAGCTCGTTCCGAAGCGGGTCGAAGTAGCGCGACCTCCTCCTGGGGTCGCCCAGCATGGAGTCGGGGAACTGGGCCAGCGTGCGGAGCTGCGTTTCGTAGCGCATCCCCGAGACGTTGATGGCGAGTCTCTCGCTCAGCGCCCAGCCGCTCCTCCACAGCGACCCCGAGCGCCGCCCGTCCTTCCTCTTCTCCTTCTCCTTCAGCTCCTTCTCGCCTTTCTCCTCGATGTTCAGCTGGTTTTTCAGATGCTTGTCTTTCTCTCCGTTGTCTTCTTTTTCTCTGCCCCCGCCCTCCATCGCCAAGGGGTCCTCACTGTCCATCCCTGATTGGGGTCCGGGGACAGGTCGCGAACCTCTCTCCTGGGGAGATTTGGAGCACCTGGACTTTGAAACAAAGCCTATCCGAGACCAGAGCGACAAATCCATCAGTCGTCGTGATTGGACGTGGTCTTAAAGAGGGACTGATACCAGGAATTTCAAACACCTAATTCTCTCGATTTGATCGGAAAAGTGAGCAGACAGTAGAAGAAGAAGCGACTTCTTTTACCTGACAAGCCAGAACAAAGAACCGTCCTCACTGGGTGTTAAACAGCTGCTGACGGAGACTAATGAAGGATGAACAGTCACATCGTTCGTCTCCCGCGGCTCATCAGGTCGTCTCTTTGCCTCTCTATCATCGTGTCTGTCTGTCACGCAAATAAAGTCCTCGCTCCGCCGCCGCCACGCTTCAATCTGCCCCCCGCGCAGAAGCCCACCGCGCCCCGCTCGACGCTCCCCACCGGGTTGTACACAAAGTCTGCCTCCAGTTGTGTGCTCATCTGTGAGCCGGCCCCCCCGGCCCCCCTCGCTGCCTTACGTCGTCCTTCTTGAAACTTTTTTTTGGCAATGCTGCCGTGTTGAAATTGGATCCCTGACGGACCCCTCCCGCCCCCCCTTCCCCCCAACACCACCCCTCCGACCCCTCCCTGATGTCCTTTCCCTCCATTTTAGCTGCGGGGCAAGACAACCTTCACCCTCCCTATCAAATGTCACCTTTGCCTGGAGCTGCATGGTGCTCGCCCCTCGAACAAGCATGACTGGGAGCAATAACTGGATCACACACTCTGTTGTGCCTCTTTTAAAGCACCTCTGAACTCTCCTAATCACATCAGAAGAGGAACAAAACCATAAACTGGTTGACGGTGCAGGAAAACAAAACCATAGACTGTTTGGAAAGCTTGAACATAAAGTTCCTGTCAGTTATTTCTTCTCATGTTTCCTCTGTGAAGTCATCTTAATGCTCAATATTAAGGGTTTTAAATCCAAAGACAACGTGCTTACAAATATATCTAACTCAGAAAATATTGGTGAGAATTAACTTCAAAGAAAGTCTGAGACTATGAGCCTCAAATGTGCAATTTTTTCTCCTTAAAATGTCAATTTTTTAATGTCAAAAAGTTAGTAAACATTTCATAAATACAGCATTTCGTAGCGGTTCACTTACATGTTCTCGATTCATGAAGCAGAAGCAAATCGATAGTTTTGGTCGTGAAAGTTTTGATCTCAGTTGAATGTATTTCGACCTAGTTTTTATTATAACGTCTATTTTGCATCGTTTTCAGCCCACAACATTCCCTCAGGTTGTTGTTCATGTTTTCTTATTTTGCTCCGTGAACAATGTTTTGTTTTTAGCCTGTTTATTTACTGCACTCTTGTTTAGGCCTCAATAGATAAATTTCTCCAGATTGCATGGATCAAACAGCAGGTCTTACGGTTTATTGACACTGTTCATTCATCACCTTTGTCTGGCTATGACGGACATGATTAAAAAGCCAATAACAGATGTAAACAGACAGAAATGTTTCATTTTCGTAGTTTTAACTTTGAACTTTCACTGTTTCACTCTTCCCTGGAATAAAACGCATGATGTACCGCGAGTTGCCGCCAGAGGGAGCTGATGCCTTTGCAGAGCGCAGGGACGGGGGAAAAAACACTGTAAGAGGCCTCCGCCGACATTTCCTCACTGCTGCCTTCAGTCACAGAGAAACACGCTGCTCACTGAGGCTGTTACATTACATTCCCATCTGCTCTCATCTCCTCAGTCTGTTTACTGACAATCTGACGAGGCTCCGAGTAAATAAGCCCCCGACAGTGTGGACAAACTAATCCAGCCATGAGGAAATGTGAGAGAACCAAAGTATTTATTTTAGCAGGTTAAAAAAATGTCAAATTGAGCAGGAAATTGTTGCCAGGTAAAATCCTGGACGTGCTGCGTCTTTTACTCGGGGCTGCAGGTGCGTCTGCTGGCGTTAGCGCGCCGCAGCCGGGATCTTTTTTTTTTTTCTTTTTTTTTTACTCAGCTTATGCGGACAAACCTCGTTACGTCGAGTGACGCCCGCGAGATGGCTGCACGCGCCGCCGCCGCCTCGACTCCTGCTCCACCGACTCTCCACCAACACCGCGATCTCTCCAGCACAGTTTGAGACAGACGGTGGGCAACCGGAGAGAGAGCGAAGGAGAGGAATGAGGTGACTCACCAGACCACACTGCGCTTTCTGGGCATGTGCTCGCTGCACCGGCTTTTCCTGCCTCCTCAGGAAAAGGAGAGTTTTCTTTTCTGCCTTATAATAAACACCGACTTTCTCTTCAAATCACTGAAATCTAAAGTTATTAGGTGCAATAATGAAGTCTGGACACAGATTTATCAAGAAGGAAGGAGTTTAAACCCTAAATTCAGGAGAGACAACACGTTTTTTTTATTCTAAGCCAGTTTTAGGCGCTTCCTAATGAATTTCACATTAAAAGCCACCATTTTCCACAGTTAAAATCTGAATGAGAGGCGTCATCATTTAATGATTTTACTTTGAAAGAAGTCGGTAAGTAGGTCTTTGAATGTAGGCCAGACATCTTCACACTTGTCACACTTTCAGTCTTGCAATCAGGTTTGCAGCTTCATTGGAGGTTTTTAACTGTTTTTATACATTTTAGGAAATAATAATGTGTTTTTTTTTGGCTCATCAGGAAGAGCTGCGGCTCAGTGGGTACAAACAGGATCCTGTCATGTAACTCGGTCCATTTTGAATTTCATTCTTCCTTTTTATTCACACTTTCTCAGCTAAAATCGGTCACACTCTGTCTATAAGATCCAGCGAGACACCGAAATCAAATGGAGCCTCATCACACTTTTCATTCCATTACGTCGTCTTCGGGGGTCCTGGAAGACTTCAGGGTTTCGCCAGGCCCCCTCGCTTCACCTCGGATCGTATCAATCACTGTGTGGCGGCGTCCTGCCACTGACAGCCGGATGAATTGTGTTAACTGTGACAGTCAGTGCCGAGCGTCATAGTATCCATCACATTCAGGCGGCACACACGCGCACACACACATACACACACACCAGGATCACACACTCTTGTTGTCGTCGCTGTCTTGAACAAACCCACACAGCACTGGCGTTACTTTTTCATTTATTTTAAGTTGATTTCAATGATTTTTAAGCAATTTTTAATGTCTCTGAAAAAGCATCTCATGACTGTTTCGTCAGTTGTTCATTCAAGCTGCTATGGAGATCGGTTCACATTGGATCGCTTTGACATTCATACATTTTTTTTTCTCTTTAAGTCTCAATAGTAGAAATAGGTTCAATTATGACACTTTATTGATATGTTTCTATTTTTTTCTCTCTTGAAAATATAAAAAGATAGATCATGAACATTCCATTGAAATATACTTTGTACAGTTCTCGATGAGTTGTTCTTCGTGTCCCAACGTTTCGATAAAAATAAAATCCGGCATAATTCACGACCAGAAACTCCGGTGACCACCTCGTCTCGCCCGTTCACTCTCCTCCTTAGACCCCAAGTACAATGGACCAGTACCCAAGTCTGTTTTATACAGTTTGATCGCGCGTGAGAGGAGCAAACGTCTCTTATCTTTGGGATGCTTACGTGGACGCTATTTGTGACGCCAGTATGTGACATTGGATGGATATCGGCATGACTTCTGTTGATCACATCATCTCTGATTAAAATAAGATAATAAATATATTAGAAAAATCTATTCGGCGTGATAACATCTCTTCTAAAACAACTCTGGTTTTTGTTAATCTTCACTCTCTTTTTTTCAAAATAAAATCTTATTTTCTCCTTATTTTCTCTCTCTTTTTAAATTGGTGTGATTGCTCAGGTCACTCTATGGAAAGCCATAAAGCCACTTTTTATTTTTTACACGCGTGGTCGCGGTCGTCTGGACTGATGACAGCTCGCCGGCGCCTCGGAGGAGGGGGGGGCTGGCGGAGCGTACAGTAAGTGTCGATCAGCGGCATTTTCGCGGTGCGGATTGCATACAGAGTCCTTGGTTTGGAGAAGGAAAAAAAATCGTTACAGACAGAACGCAACAGAACGTAAACAGGATGCCGTTGAGGATGCGTCCACCCAGGACGGACTGCGTGACACCTTCCAAACGTCCCCAACGTCCCCCCGAGCCGGTTAGCAGTGGTGCTGACTCCTCATGTAAAGCATTGGTGTTCTTTTGGTCGTGAGTGTTTGTCTCGTTTGGACATGATGTTTTCTATATATAACAGGTTGCAAACTCTGTGAAATAAAACAGACTTAGCACTCTCGACATTGTAACTCATTCTCTTGGAATCGAACGGCAGTTTTTATGCATTGGAATAAAGGAAAGACATCTTTTTTTGGTCCGGCCTGGCGTTGGCAGAGCAGTCGCAATGTGGAGAATGAAGAGATGACCAAAAGAAAGAAAAAACACCACTTGGCCTTAAAATAAACCACAACAACAAAGAGCCGGGCGAAGCGCGATGTTTTTGCAAAGTGTGCGCACCGTCGCTATCGACGTTTACCTCTGAAATATTCATAAACATCTCCGCGAAGCCACCGTAGCCTAATGCCTTTCTAAAAGGGGAAACCGAAGATCGCGGCGGGTTTTAAAAAGAGACGGGACTGAAAAGGAAAGAAACAACTAAAGTTCAAGACCCTGTAAGACCTGCGAAGACTCGACAGGATTTCTGGATTCGTCTCCGTCGCGCCGCCGAGTCTCGGCTGAGCCTCCAACTGCGAGGAGTGGACGGAGGAGCGTTCAGCTGCCTGAGCCCAGCCCTGGACCAGCAGGGCCGCGAACTCCACGAGGACGAGGCGGCGCTCCGCACGGACGCTTCGCCCGACCTCTTTTATTATTGAGACTGGTCTCCATCTCCTCCTGGTGGACACGCTGGCGTCCCACCTCCCCTTCCTCCTCCCCCTCCTCCTCCTCCTCTGTCTGGTCCCTTCTGACATCATTTTGGAAGCTCTGGGTCTCTTTGATTGACCGTTTTCCCGCGTGTTTCTCCATGACGGCGAGGGGACGGACGCGAGGACCTGACCATCGCAACGAAAACAATAAAAACCCAACGTGAGGACGAGCTACCTCCACGCACTCCCGCCGACGCCGCGAGTGCGAGTAGTTTTCCAGTTGCCTCTCGGAGGAAGACGTTTCTGCTCTACAACACGGCACAGTGTTTCTAGTTATCTGGACTGGAATCGTGACGAACAATGGTGAAGGAGGCGAAGGAGAGGCGGGGGGAGGGGGGGGGCGTATTAGCCAAGACTCGGGTCCCCCACACCCCCCCCCACCTCCCCACAAACCCCCTCTCGAGAGATTATCAAGTCAGAACGCATGCGTTTTTTTACACACATCACTGTGAGGTGTTCACATTATCGTCGTCTATATACTAGAATTTATTTATGTTAGAAAGGAAAATAGCAAAAAACACCGACGTCCACGCACACCATCGACACACCTGAGTCCTTAAAACCACACACAGACTTTGGAATGGCAGTAGGTTTCATGCAAACCCTGAAATCTCTCTCGACGGTTTCTCTCCAAGTCTTATTGGTCTTTTGCCGGATTACCCCGCGCTCCCGTTTCTGACGAGTGGAACTGGCAACCGCCCACGAAACCCCCCCGCCGTCAATGGGACGCCCCCGAGGGGGCGATCTCTTGTAACGCTGAGGCCGCGGAGACGCCCGAAAGGACTCGGGAAGGGGGGTGGGGGTGGGGGGGTGGGGGTGGGGGTGTCTCCGTTTGACCTGCTACAATCGCGTGACAACTCGTGTAATTATTGCCAAAGGAAAAAGAAGCAAACCATGAGTGCGAGAGTCAAGCTTGTCAACGAAAGTGGAGATGGAGAGCTCGTTGTTTTCTGCTGCTGTTGCTGCTGCTGCTACGGAGGTTGTGCAAAATGATTCAAGGGAGGGGCGGGTAGGGTGGGGGCATGGACCGGGTGACGAACAACAAACGTCCTTTGCGCAGATGCTCGAGGCAAAGTCAGGAAAAAACTTACAGCAGGATGCGTCGAAAAAGAAAGCGGCGACGGAGGTCGGAAACAGCGTGATGAAAGGAGGGCAGTAGTAGCAGAGAGATTTCATCAAACAAAACATAGTTCAGGGTGTACTTTTGCAAACATACATGTTTCAATATTCACATTTTTTTTACTCTTCAAAACAAAATATAGCTCTTCTCTTTCATTATAATACTTCTTTTAAAACATTAATTGCATATAACATTTTTTTAATTCGTTTTATATATACTTTTTTGTATCTCTAGCACCCTTGTCTTCAACTAAGGGCTTGCAGAAAAGACAGTCATGCAAAGTAGTCATGCTGGTAAACAAAGTTACAAAAAAATGCATTTTCTTTTTTTTTCTTCTCTTCTTCTTCGTCGTTTGTTTATCTCAGCGTCTCTCCTCCGTCGTCTCAGCATCTTTAAAGGCAAAAGTCTGTCGTTGCTCATTGTCTCTCAGAAAATAATCCTCCTCTCTCCGTGATCGCGCTTCTCTTTTTTCCATCTTTTTTTCCCCCAGGACTTTGACTTCATTTCATGATGCCAAAGATTCTTTTTCGCTTTTGCATTTGATTTATATATTTTTTCTTCTTCTTTCTTTCATTCTGGACCCTCTTTTTTTTATTATTTTCTAGCTCAGAAACCTGCTCCAAAGTCATGGAGAGTTGTAGATTTTGTTTATCAAAATATAGATTTGTTCTATCTGTACACTTCCGCGCTCGCTCCGCCCCCCCCTCCTCGGTCCGTTTCCTCGCCGCCGTCGCGCGGGGGGGGGAGGCACCGCGGAGGGGCCGTCTTCGTCTCGATCCTGCCTGGCGGGGCAGTCGTTGGCAGCACGAGGGAGAACAGCGAGAGAGACAGGGCAGTATGCATGAGGGGGGGGTCTCTTTCCTGATTGGCAGTGTTTGTGGTGGGGCAGGGAGGGGGGGGGAGGGGGGTGAGGAGGGGGGCTGCTCTGATTGGTCCCTTTGAACACAACAAGGAATTTCCAGCCTAATGGGCAGTTGTACGCTTCTTAAAAACAGTCCTTGTGGTTTGGTTTGTAAATTTAGGCAGGCCACCGTCCGTCAGTCCATGAGGTCCCGCGGGAGCGGCCCCCCGCCCTTGCGGAGGGGGGGGTTGGTCGCTCCGCTCCCGCGTCGGGTCGGACATGGAGGAAACATCGAACGTGTGCATATAAGGGCAGCAGGGGGCTAGCGGCAGTTAAAGGATTAAGGTCTTTGGGAGGAATGACGTCGTACCGTACAGACGGAGGGCAGTGTGTGTGCGTGTGTGCGTGTGTGTGTGTGCGTGTGTGTGTGTGAGGGGCGAGCACAAACTTCCCCCCTTTCTACGTGGTTCACTTCTCCAAATATACAACACACTACACAAGGTCATTCAGCAAGTGCATGCTACAGGACCTTTGGTATCCAACATGGATTTTTTTTTTCTGGGGGGGGGGGTTGGGGGGGGGGGGGGCGTAATCCCACCTCAGTACATGAGAGATAAAGATGAGTCTCCTTTCTTTGTTTCATTTTCTCACACTCGCGTTTTCAGATGTTTCGCCGACGCGTGACGTGATCGAGCCGATGCTACATGTGCTTTGTTCGTCCGTCGTTGATTATCTGGGTACCTGTCAAGGAGGGCAGTGTTTCAGTCGGATACGAGTGAATGGAAGACATAAGTTTAGTGGCAAACTCTAAGTGCTAAAATCGATGAGGGATTTTGACTTTTTACTTGTGCAGCTTTTTTTTTTTGTCTTTTTTTTTGTCTTTTTCCTGGAATGTCATCTGCTTCGACGAGAAGGACGCATCTTTTGTCTCTCATGTACTCTCGCTATGTAGTTTTTTTTCTTCTTCTTCTTCACCAACCGGAAAAGGAACCCAAGAGGAAAAAAAATGACATCTAGAAGATCCTTTGAATGCATAAATATCCTCTCTATCTGAAACCGTTTATGGGTTGAGTCAAGTGATTTCCCAGCCAACAAATGCTACAAGATGTTAGCAGAGATGCTACATTGTTCGTTCAGTCCAGTTGAAGACAAGTGTTTTGTGTTTTTTTGTTGGTTTTTTCTTCTTCTTCTTCTTCTTCTTCTTCTTTTCCTCCTTCTCTGAAGTTGCTCAGTGGTTCGGCACTGCAGACGGCATCGCGTTGGTCGTCGTCGGAGACGGCGAGGACGATGTTGTCGGAGGGAGAGAGAGACGGGCGTCGTCTGGAATGTGTGTTCGGGAGTCCCTATCGCTCCCCAAAAGTGTGTCAGTGCAATGCTCAGTCAGTTTGCCGCAAAAAAAGGGACAAAATTTTTAAAAAAAATAAAAGAACAGAAAAAAAGAGGGGGCAGAGGGGGTGGGAGAGGGGGGAGGGGTGGTGGTGTCGGTGGGACGGGTTGGTAAAAGTGGTGGTCGGAGTTCCAAGAGGCTGCTTTGGTAACGACGTGAGGAGCAGACCACGTGATTTTGCTTTTTTCTCTCTCTCTTTTCCTAAATTCATGATTAACCTCTGGTCTCTCTCTCTCTCTTTCTCTCTCTCTTGTCACCCCCAAAAGATCTCCGTTAAAAACCGTCCATCCGTGTCATCACGCCTGCCGCTTACGTGGCTCCCGCCGCAAATTTGTGTTTACCGGTTACCGACTCCTCATTAGAGAGAAGGCGAATGCTAGAAACTTAACACTGTGAAGACAAGAACAGAAAGACATTAATGGGACGTCCAGGGACCGCCAACAGGATTTACAAAATAAAAGCACTTTCAGTTTGCAGCAAAACTTCACAAAACATCGGAATTCAGAGTCCGAGTTGTAAAATCTGATTACTTATAGTTTTGGGACTCTAGAAGTTTCAAAGTTACTCAGAAGGGTAGAAACTAACACAAAGTTACAAATGTACAACTACACAAATAATCTAAGACAAAATATATCGACATTGTTAAGTTATTATTCTTGTTATAAAGTCATCAAACATGAAGGAAACAAGCTGCCGGCCTCCTGACCAGCAACACCTCTTCTAACATACATCACATTTCTACAGCAGCAAATCATGTACAGAGCAACATGAGGCTTTAATGTGAATGTGTGGATGTGTGTGTGTGTGCGCTTGTGTGTGTGTGTGTGTGAACAAACACCTACAAACACATTTCCGACAGACGGACAGATACAAACATACTGGATTCTCTCTCGTCTCTCTCATTTGAAGCAATGGAATTACTCACAGACAGTTTCAAGCAGATTAACCACCGACCTCACGCCGCACATCACGCATACACAGACACGAGGAAAAAAACGGCTCGCCGGCAACACAACTCGAGACTCGTGTTCATCGGACTGCACGTTAAAATTCCTCGGCGGGACTGTTTTCTCTTCGCGCTTTCCTTCCGCTTCCTTCTTCTCGGTGCCGTTTTCTCCAGCGAGAAGCTATTAACAAGACACAGTTCATAACTGGGAAAGGTCAGCCGCACAATAAACGTTGGGTATTAAGTCAGACGGGAACAAAGGCCCCTGTGTATCTCTGGAGCGCCTACACATATCGCGAGTTACAGTCGGCGTTGCTATTCTCCCTGTCAAGATGTATTTAAAGAGATTTCTAGCATCTCTTTTAAATTTGACACTTTTTTCCTGCTGGTAGAGGCAAAAGAAAATGAAACTCCTTCATCCAAAGACATCTGTGACAACACGAAATCCTGCACCTATACGCCAAAAAGCCTTAAAATCCCTGCAGGATACTGATTCTGCACAGTTTGTTTGGGACATTAACCACATTTTATGTGATTACAACACTGTGGAGTTATACAGTGAACATACACGAGAGCTGTGAAGATTACTGCCAATTTTCTCTCAAATTTCCACACAGATTAAATCTGAATTTAAAAAAAAGAACTGCATGTTCATGCAGATGTGTGCACATCTGCAGGCATCCTCATTAAATCCTGAAATATTTACATTTTTTGTATATTTATATCCCATCAAATAAAAAAGCATCTAAGTGACCGGTTCATGTTCAAGCCAACGACACGCGGCATGAACGCACTCCGGACGCTCATCAGAGTTGTCATTTTCCACTGAATTATTGAGAGCGCGTACTGTGGATAAAGAACATTATGTGGTCAAATTGGGGACAGGAAGTGAAAGACTGGGAACGAACGGAGCTCGCCAACGGACGATGAGTCTGAAAGGAGCTCAAAGAAAAAAAAGTCTAAATAAAAGTTTAACCCTTAACTTCTTCTATAACGAACCGGTGGAACAAACCTTTATCTATAATATTTTTATTTTATTTAAATTATAATCTTTTATTCTAGTGAAAAAAAAATTGAAAATAAAAGAAAATTTTCCCAAATTTTTTACACAATATCAGCAAAATTTAGAAAACTACAAAAAGTAATAATAAAAATAATAATAAAAATATAGGTAAAGGTAAAATAAAACACCGTCCTGCCTCTCTTGTTGTAAACCCTCCAGTCGCACACGCACAAATTCTCCATAGATCTGGTAAGTTCATATGATTTTAATGTATTCACATGTGTAGATACAGATATGTACATGTTCAATATTAACCAATATGACCTATTAAGCATTGCTTCAAAGGTTGAGCTAGTTAAATCTAGCTGGGTTTGCATCCTAAATTGACATCAGAGCCTACAGGGGGCCTCACAGAGGCACTTACAACAAATGCCTGTTGTTGTTGTTGTTTTTTTCTTTACCTAAACATTGTTCTGCTTCAGAGTGTGCTCGGCGGTTTGCATCGGCCACCGCTGATCAACGCGACGTGGCGGCGTACGGATCGCAGCAGTGACGCTCTCCGGAGCGACGTGGAGACGACACAAAGTAAAACAGACGCAGCGCGTCTGTGATGCGACAAGAAAACAAACATTCACCTGCAGGTATAAAGTGTTTTTGCGTCGCCGCTGCTTGAAATGTACATTCGAAATTACTGTGACGCTGAAAACTTTGACGTCCACATTGTGGCGTCATCGTACAAGGAACTTGGTGAAGTTCTGACGCGAACGAAAGCTAAATCCAGGTCTAAGATCAGTTTGGAGGTTTGAGGTCGGGCCAATCGACGCGTAATCGACGCATAACACGCTTGTCGCTCCTTCGCAAAAGCTTCCTGACAGGTTCGATTGGCTGAAAGTCCCAGAGTTTCCCTACTTTTCACTGTACAAGTTCAGGTTGCCGCTACACACCGAAGGGCGAGGAAATGATCGCACTCACGAGGGAAACAGATCTCCGCATGCTGTTTCGGATATTTTCAGACGACACTAAAATACTGGCTTTGTGGGGGGGGGGGGGGTTCAGACATTATAAGGGTGAAACGAAGCAACAGCGAGCAGGAGCACGACGACAAGAAACGTGAGTGGCGGGCTTCAGAAATGAGACGAAGCGCGACCGGAGGAACTCGAGGTTCACGACAAACATTCAGGTGACGACGTAGCGTTCGTTTTCATACTGCATATCTACGTCCTCGGAGTGAAGGAGCCTGGAAGCACGTGGATCTTTAGATAAAACGACTACCGGGGGCGGGGCCGACGACTGCGACGGCGCCACCGTCAGGTCGGGAGACGCTCTCCTGCCGCGCCAGCGTCCCGTCTTATTCCCTTGATTTCAGTCTCGCTACGTTTTGATCTTCAGGACATTTAAGCACAGAGTTTCTTTTTCTGACATTTTAAACAATCAGTGCAACAGAAAAAAGTCATTCCCGACAAGTACACAGAACCAGAAAAATGAGATTTAGGGAAATAAAAACAACCAAAAAAAAAGAACCACAACATCACAAAGTCTAAACAACAACAATCGTTTGAACTCAAGTCATTAAACAACTAAGACAACAATCGACTGCCTGCTGAGTCTGTGCGTTTCTTAAAAAATAGATCTGCATATTTACACATGTATGTGCACAGCATCTTTTCCAGCATTAAAGTAATACTTGATGTTTATTGCATATGTGAATGGGAACATGTTTCTTTTTAAGATTTTGAACATTGTGTTTCTGATTTTTTAACATCTAAAGGTGACAAATCTCCTAAAGTAACCTGGTCGAGTACAGAGATAAAAAACATAACTTACCTAAAAGAGCTTCGTTATTTTAACTGACTGGGAAATACCAAAAACAGAACACAGTTTTTCAACCAACAAATTGACAGTTTAAATTGTTTTTTAAATAGAAAAACATTAAAAACGTAAAAAATAAAGAAAAAGGATGGAAAATATATCGAAATCAAACAATGAACGAGTGATGTGTTTGATGGAGAAGTCTCGTTTGTTCAGTGTGTTAAACTTTCTGCAATATACTTTGCATTTTATGCCAACATGCGAGTTTAAATGTTAGTTATTTATTACTGATTGTTAGTAAAGTGCTTGTATTTATTTAACCTTTATGATTACGTATGCAGCCTTTCATATCCGACTGTGTATATTCGTGGTGCCTTGTTTCAGGACGTTAGTGTTTTTAGTACAATCTAAATATTTATCCGACTTATTTCTTTAAGAACCGTAAAAGTACATCTTGGATTTACACCAACGTCCCGATCGGGACTCGTCTGTCCGATATAAAAACTCAAACTTACAGTATGAGAACTAAATTGTGCTCCTTTACCGAAGAATTACTGTAGAAACGTCTATGCCGTTGCTTCAGGTAGTAGTTGGTGCCAGGTAGTACTGGGAGTGTCCTAAACTCACCACCAAAGATGAACAACTTTCATCATGAAAACACATTAAAAGGACCGTTTCGGCATTAACAGCTCTCGGCAATTCTGTGATCCAAATAGTAGAGTCATTAGAGGATAGAAGAAGTCTGCTAAGGACGTTGTAACGTGGCGGTTGTTGGAAAGTTTCGACGTTTGGTGCCGAGGTGATGAGAAGCCTGTAAAAACTGAGACTTAGAGTTTATTTCTACCTAAATCAGACCTACGCTGCACGTACAGTAACAAGTACTAAAGATCTGAGCTAGAAACCTGCTTCACGTCTTTCTAATGTCTAAATGAATCGACTGTCTTTGGCTAAATTAAGCGTAATACCTTTCTTTTTAATGGTGATTTCACTGGACGCTGTTTTTCACTTTTTTTGTTTGGTCCAAATACACAAAATCAATCTCGGCCTACAAGTCAACTTCTTTAGCCTTATTTTTATTCAACCCCCGATATCAATATTTCTCCCAATCCCAAGTGTTTATTTTTGAACTTTATTCTAATAACATAGAACAAATGTGCCTCCTTAAAGCTAAATTTTAGATCTACCCCTCCTCGGCTAACCTGATGCATGCACCTTAACCCCCCCCCACAGGACGAGGGGTCCGTCCTCCCTCCTTCAAGTTCATTTCGTGTTATTGCTATTTCCATCACCACGGCGAGACCGCCAGCTAATCCGCCGCGCCGCTCCGCATCTGATCACCAACGTCGGCTCTTTTGTCTTTGTTGTTTTCAATCGCTACAAGATGGAGGGGATGGGGGAGCGGCAGCGGCGTAGCGGTCCCGGGGGCTCGTAGGTCTCGAAGGGTGGGCTAGTGATGGGGGCGAGCCGCAGTGAGGACCCCGCCATTCCCGATATGTTATTGAGACTGCGAGACTTCTCGTAGCCCGTTGCTTTAAGATCGAATCCAATAGATTATTTTGCGTTATTTGGATTAAAAACAGTGAAAGTTTTTAAAAAAATCACAGTTTAAAGTTGGCATAAGACACGTTTGATGTGTTCAGGTGTTTTGGAAACGAACCCATGAAGAGTGAGATGTTATTTTGAGATCAAATGAATCAAAATTTAAAAGCACCAAAGTATCAAAGATAAGAAATCAAACATGTCATCAAATCAAGAAGACATTCAAAGGACAGACGAGGACAGACAGGGACAAGACAGATAAGACAAGACAAAACAAGAAAATGTGAGTTATGATATGTTTTTTTTCTTTAGCCAAAAAACAAAACAAAAAAGCAAAAATATTCTTACTTGTTAAGATATTTAAAACCAGTAAAAAGGCCTGTTGCATAAATCACCCAACATGTCAGCGCTCGCTGTTCGATGTCGAGGTGTTTTAGACAACGTGGGAGCCAAATTAACTCAGTTTGACACAATTGCACAGCAGCGAAACGTCAGAAATCACCGACACGATGAGTTGACCACATGAAGTTTGACGAGGAAGCGCTGAGATTTCATGAAAAATACTGAAACAAAACGTTAATCTATCTTTGGTAATTCCTATTAAACCTGTTATTTTCAGGTGTTTTTTTCTTTCGATTCCCGTAAACTTCAGATGGCCAAAACAAAAACGTCATCTCAAATAAAACCCCACCACCCAACACCCCCCACCCCCCCGCCCCCCCCAACGGTATCGCATCCTGTCATGAAGTCCCTTCGCTTTGTGTTTACAGTGGGAAACGACACCTGGTGAGAACGCGACAAAAAAATCCAGCTGCGCAAGCGACTTTGAGACACAACGCAGGTTTTGCAGCGCCGGTTGCGGCGCGAGAACCAATTTGTCCCGGGGGGGGGGGGGGGGGGGCTGAGCCTCCGTGTCCTTTCCCGCTGTACGCTCGCACGTGTAAACACAGCATGCAGATGTTGGGTTGTCTCAGTAGGAAGCAGCCACGGTGGCGGTGTGCCGACGAGTGTTGTTGCATCGGGTGAGGTGGGGAAACGAAACACAACACCGCCAGTGGAGGGAGGCAGGCGTCTGCTCCAACCATGGCTCATGTAATGGGTGGAGTTTGACGGGTTTTCGTCGCGGACACACGTTTGCACGCTGAATCTCATGCAACACCGTAAAGATACTTGGACGCCAACAAAATCTGTCGAGAGTTTGTGCACTTTTGTCGAACTCCGACCATCACAAGGTCACAGCGAGACCACGGAGGAAACGCCCGGCGGGTCTGCGTGACGCCCTTTGTGCCTTAAAATATCGCCAATCTCGTGTAGCGCCGGCGCCCGTTCCGCCTCTCTGGGCAACTAAAAAAGTGCCTTTTTATTCTTTTTTTATTATTATTCTGAGGAGCTGGTGCACATTAGCTGGATGGCAATGCGCTGAAATATTGATGGTGCATTTTCTCAGGCTCTACGTCGCACAAAAACTGAAAAAAAAAGACTGGTGTCTGGTAAATCTGTGGCGCCGCCTCGTTTCTCGAGTTACTTTGAGTTCACTTCAAAAAGTTTCTTTGAGTCAGCTGACAAAAACTATTTAGTCCTTCACTGCAAAATGTGTCACCGCAGTTTGTTTCAGTGCAGAAAGTAGTTGTTTCAACCCAATTTGAGGGATTTAACTGACAAATGTCAGAAGAAAATTGATTGTGCAGCAGAAATACAAAATTTGCCGCTAAATGTGCATAAAAATATAAATTGAACTGGAAAAATATTTACCTGAAACTCTTGGGAATAAAAAGATATAAAATACTTTGAGTTTAAATCCTCCTTTTCGCGACATAACTTTGTAAACAAAGCGACAAAACACTTCAATCTAATTCATGACAACATACTTATCATCGCCTAAAAGTTGGAGAGAAAAAAAGGTAAATGCTCTTTAATAAGAATGATTACACTAATAATTAAATAGCCTGTCTGTGATGTTATTAGAGAGTTGTTATATTTTAGGCTAGTTTTAAGATAAATTGCAGAAATGCTGCAGATTCAAAAAGTTCCAAAATAAAAGAGAGAACATTTAAAGTAAAGGTCGAAACGTAATCTTGAGGTTTAGACTTCAGTTTTGGCTCCTTTGCATTCAGAACGCTGCAGTTTTCTTGGACATTAATTAATGTGTAACACTTGCCAAATGAAAAACAGAAGGGAGAAGTTATATTCGTGATATAAAAAGAAATAAGTTGTTTTTGTTTGTTTGTTGGATGAAAGGTGAGATTGATGAGGAGAAATGAGTCAAGTGGTTCAGGTGAAGGCCTGAGTGAAAGTTTGCCGGCTGCTTTGCAGTCAAACGTTTTCCTAGTTGGAAGTTTAAAGGCGCTAAATCGACAGAAAATGATGAGAAAAGATGCTGGTCCAGGTTGATGGCGTCTCAGCCACTGCAGTCCGTCACAGTCTGCTCTCCCCTCCCCGCTCGCTACTGTATTTACAACAACAGCTCCTGCGCTCTGGGAGTCCCCCGCCGCGAAGGGGGAGGGGGGGGGGGCGGCGAGTCTAGCTGTCACCGTACTCACTGATGACATAATTCCTGCCCAAAGTCACACTTAATTTACACTGCGGAGGGAGCGCGTACCTACCTAGAGTCAGACTTTAGTTACACTTGCACTGCAGTGGCGGCCTGGGAATGGGATGGAGAATGAGTGTTAATCACTGAGGGTCATGTGGAGGGGGCGACACAGACGAACACACACACACATACACATACACACACACGGAGCTGCAAATATTGTGACCGGACTGCTTACCCACTCAGTCCTCGTGTCAAATTAGACCCAAACGATCAACAAAAACGTTGCTTGTATGTACTGAACAGTTTGACCGTCTGTCGGTCCAACTTGACGTCGGATCGTTTTCTTTAAAGGCTCGTCATGGATACGCAGGATTCGCTGAGTGTTCATGATCTATTCTTGGGAGCGCCACATACTGTATCATTCTTACATGGGATCAATCGGCTGTTGAAGACGGCGTGATCTCCCGTTACACATAATTAGATGCATCGATCCTCTCTTTAACCATCGCTGAGGCCACAGCGGGCGCGTGCAGTCCGTGCGCCCGCCGCTTCGTCCTCGGAGAGACGCGCGACGGCGTGGCTTCACCCCGCAGCTTCGTGTCGGCATGTAGCTGCCGTCGTCGCAGCTTAACTCCAGTGAATATTTCATGCGCTTGCTTCTCATGCATGGATTTTTATCACGCGTCTTCGTGGGAACGGATCGTGTGTTTCCTTCCTATCCTTCCGTGAGGTAAACATCTGGGCCCCCGACAGAATATTTGCAGTGGTTTTGATGAGACGACACAGCGGGACACACACACGCACACACTCACACACACAGGGTGGTATCGTCACACACAATAGTTACATGCATGACCGTGTCGAAACGAGTCGAACTGCGTGAACCTAAAAACCAGGACGAAAAAAAAGACGACTCACTCACAAGTGTTAGCACAAAAAAAAGACGCGTCACACAACTTACTTTGCACAAGACGACTGCAAGAGTCACAAGTTGCTGCAGTTTAATTGATAATCAAGGGTTATTTTTGACTGATGTCCCCAATTTATCCTGTAGCTTTGGTCAGTAAACAAACAATATGAGCAGTTTGAATCTGAGACAGATTTTTAGGGATATTTTTTTGCATCTTCACTATTTTTTGTGAATATTAACATAAACTCGGTCAGAAGGATCTATAATATACGTCACTTTTTGAAGCTTGGTTACTGATGAGTAAATAAAAATACAGTTTAGGGGTCGATATCATGAATATTGATCGGATTAGAGGTATTTTTTATTCACACGTCCGTATCCAGTGAGGTTTGCACCACTTAGATTTTGAGGATTTTATCGTTTTCTTCGCGTGTTTCCCTTTTTTGTTTCTTCTCCAAAATATAGAAGACAGATTTTGTGATGGTCAAACTCAAAGAGGGAGCACGGGAAGAACAAAAGGGGGGGGAAACAAAAGCACGAGAACAAAACCCACAACGGTTCACAAAGAAACAAAAAGATTACGAACCACGACCACTGACAGCAAAATATAAACAGTTCACAAATGAATACAACTTAATCCTTAACACAGTGTAACAAAACAACAACAAAAAAGCATCACGGCTACAACGTAAAGCCAAAAACATCTATAAAATACTCCACATTAAATACTTAAAGAAAAATGTACACATCGTGTTAGAAACACAGGAGAAAAACAAAGCACAAAAAAACAACTTATACATCTAAAGTGAGGGGGGGGGGTGAGTGGGGGGGGAGACATCAAGAGAAAACAGGAGGTCCTTGAAGGAGGTCTGGAGGAGTGATTTGGAGTGAGCAATCAGAAGGGTGATTGACCGATTGACCTTTGTGAACATGCATGTAGCGTCGGTGGTGCGCAGAAGAGTTAAATGGCCGACAGTCAAAACAAAAGAAACACAAGGAGGAGGAGCAGGGAAGCGAAGAGAGACAACGAGTTGGCAGGAAAAAAAAAAAACATCCGGTGCATTTGAATCCACCAAAAGAAACCACAAATGAAGCACACAGGAATGAGTTTTGGACAGCGTGAGAAATCCCTCTTTAAAATACACCAAGGAGAGCGTCGGTTTCACTTCCTCCTCCTGACGGAGGTGGACGCCGCCCTGGACGGACCGTTCGTCCGTCACGCGGCTCCGATGACCTTGTTGGGAATCATGTTTCAGAGGCAGCGAGGTGAGGATCAATTTCCTCCGGTATTTACTGTAAGCACCGGGCTCAATTAGTTCCTCGCTGCGTCCCGTGATGCGGACTAACTATAACAACAAAGACCTCCAAAGAGGCTCCGCGCAGGACCTCACCCACGAACTCCCGGTTTGCTTGAAAGAGGGATTTTTCTTTTTTCGTTTGGCGGCACTCGACTCGCCGTCTACACGTCGTGACCACTCGAATCTACAGCGACTTCCGAGTGAGAGGCTGGGACAGCTGGGACAGCTCGCTTACCTTTCTCTTCGCCACTTTTTCAGTCAAAATCTGTCAAAGCATTTGGTCTGTCTGTCTACTCAGTTCGTGTTTCAGTCACCGAGTGCAGCTTCGATTCCTTTCGATGTCTATCCAAGAAAGGGGGGCTTTGGGGGGGGGGCTGGACTTTGGACTACACTAGGCACTGAAAGCACAGCTACATTGTCCAGGGAATAGTATTTCAGATCCATTACACGCTCGATATTTGGTGAATCGGCACTTGCGATATTGTCGCTGATTTGCTTGTTATTTTGTTGCGCTTTGTTTTTTAATTGTTGGCGAGTTTTTTTTTCCAGCGTGCCATGTTTCAGGAGCTACTATCCCTCGACACGCACAGCTCCGCTGACCCCAGCGACGCGAGGCCTTGGAGAGACGCTGCACGGCACTGCATGAGACTCCGGCCAGGCTGCTCATCGAAGATGCATCAAATACTGCACGTGTACACGTCTGCGTGTACATCTTTGAGCCTGAACTGTGTTTTCGGGAGTACCGGGTACATGCCAAGTCACTTTTCCAAGCATGTCGCCACTTTATCTCCACAATTTTGCCGTGAAAGTTTCCTCGATTGCAGTGCGCGCTTCGGTTCACCAAGGTGGGGGTCCGTGGGGGCAGCGAGCAACACGAATAAACACAGTAGAAAAAGGGGAAAAGGAACGAAAAATTAAGCCACACACGACAGCACAAACACGACACTCAGACGGCATTGAGAGGACAGAGACACAGCGTATAACATGTAAGAATGAAAAAGCCCACATACACACGCGTGATATGACACAACCTGAAGAGAGAGACAACAACAACACAGAGGCACATCAGACAACAACGTGACCCGCTGTTTCCCGTTCAGTCATCTTCACTAGACGTCTCTATTGGCTATCGACACAGGACACAAACACCTGGCTGAGTTTCACTTGAGCTGCTGGATGTGTTCGCACATGTGGACGCGTTTCACTCTCGCAGCACTCCTGACTTTTTTTTTGACACACACCCACACACGCACACGCACACGCACACACACACACACACACACACACACACACACACACACACACACACACACACACAC
>JASSRZ010000086.1:6020768-6030811 GCA_032164315.1 Malacoctenus gilli | reverse complement strand
ACCAGTGAGCTACAAATCACATACACACACACACACACACACACACACACACACACACACACACACACACACACACACACGCATGCACACTTGTTCAGATCCCCTCCTGTTCATCCCCGTCAAGCATCTCTGAAGACAAACAAACAGTGTGCGTTCTGCACACACGTCGCTTCCTCCTCCTCCTCTTCCTCTCCTTTGTATTCAGTCCACATGACTGCAGCACACATGTGCGTACGTCCTTTGCGACACAGCTCCGGTCCGTCTCTGTCTCCCCCTTTTTCTCTTTTTTTATCGTCTCCCTCGGTTACTCCCTCCCTTCTCCATCCGTCCTTTCCTGTCCCGCCTGTGCCGTCCGAGACAAATAAAGTGCTCTATCAGCCGTGATGACCGACTGCCTTCACGTGTCCTTTTCTCTCGGCAGAACCCCGTCCGTCCTTCCTCTGTCTGTCTCCGTCTACGTGGCCATAATCTACCTCATTAGTGTCATAATAAAGAGAGAGACTGAGACGCAGTGAAGGACAAGCCGCTCCGAGTTTGACGCCAAAGTTGTTGCGTCCAGCTGTTTCCACGTTTCCGCCCAAACTCCACATCAGATTTCTTCCCTCCGTCACGTCTCTATTTAAGGCGGTCATTTGCCGATATGCGCACTCCGCCTCCACTCCGCTGCCACTTGGACAGGAGGGACAATCACAAGGAAGCAGATGGTCACACAGGAATCGTCCCAGCAAACGCCCTCCAATGTCATTTTCCAAGGGAACGAGCAGGGACCCGGTTTGACTCTCTAAACGCCACATAATGACACGAGTCCGGCCGGTTGACCACACGAGCGAAGATGCACAAATGGACGACAAAAGAACCAGTGAAGGATTCATTTCTTACTACAGATCTCGTGATTCCGGTGTTGTTTACCATTCAGCGAACTACAGCGACTCTCAGTGACTTATCGGCCCTGTCGGGGGGGTTTGCCCCGTTAAAGTTTGAACTCGTATGACATTCGCACGTGTGAGAGTGAGTTCATGTGAGTGATCTGCGGGGTGACGCATGGAGGCGCGTCAGATGAGGTGATTTATCCGCACGCTGTAAGTGTGAACACGGAGCTGAGCGGTTTATGGGCGGCAACACTTACGGCGGACGGGGCCGATGTGCGAAGGTGAGCGTGCCGAGGGTGATTTATGTCCGGCCAGGTGTTGCGGGAGGTCAACGGGAAGATGCATGTTGTAATAGAAGTGGCTGAATGTGCTCCTCCGCCCCATCAAGGGTTTCCCTTAGTTACCGTGCACGCTGGATATTGTCGATGAATAATTGACCATCCCGGCGCTGTGAAGGAACGTTTGATTTAAGACGCAATTAAAACAATTTTTCTCCGTCTGCGTACACACGTCCCGCAGCCGTTTGTTTACACACGCATGCGCTGGTGTGGAGCTTCGCGCAATTGTACTACACTCGCTCCCTCGTGCCATTTGACGAAAACTCGCCCCATTTGGAGGGTTCAGACTCCCACCAGCGTAATCTGCGCTGGCACCGCACGCGGCCCCTCCACGCCGCCACCGCCACCGCCGCCGCCACTCGGAATCGTTTTAATTCCACAGCATAAGAGCAAAATGTCCCGGGTTCGCCGCAGTGTCCGGCTAATTGACTGTCTGTACAGTTTGGCAGAGTGCTGATTCAGCACTTAACAAGCGCGGCTGAGTGAGCCGAGGGCGAGGTGATGGAGGGTGATGGCCGCGAGAGACATCGGGAAGAGGGAAGTGCTCGAAGAGATGGGGAAGCGGCTTGTTTGGCACCAAAATTCTCACAGCGTTCTGCGTCTAATACAATAAGGAAAGAAGAAGTGTGACATCCAGGAAGATGCCGACTCCCTTTTCAACGCCTCCAGTTCGATAAGAGCACTTCTGCTTTTCTCATGCCTGCATTTGCAGCATCAGCCTGCAGCAGACGCATCTCCATCAAAACTCCGAATGAAACTTGCACTTCTCCGTGTGAATGTGACAAAAACCATGTAAAAAAAAATCCCAAATAACGACATCAATTTCCCAAAATTGTGCAAACCTGAAGTGCACCCGAAAAAAAACAGCAAGACAAAAAACAAACAAAAAAAAAAACCACACAGTTGACAGTTTTGCAGAGGGTTACGTGTCAGACTAGTTCTCGGCTCGGAGCTGTTGCTAGGCAACCAGCGGAGACTCGTAGTCACCGGTAGTGGCGAAAAGACACGGCTAACATAACATAACCCGCAGTAAGGTGTTGAATCATTGTTCCTAACCAGCTGTTTTGTGAAGAGAAAAATGACGCGGCGATACGCTGGTGAGAATCGAAAGGGTGGTGGTGCGGCGAGGCGGGGGGGGGGCAGCTAAGTAGTCCCAGTCTCTGTGAGTGAGACCCTCGTTCACCGGACAGACACTGGAACGCTCCCATATTAGGACCTGCAAAGGTCGAAGACAGACGACATGAAAATGAGGAGGAACACGTCGGCGTTTCGGACCCTCATCCTGTCGAAGGTGTGTGTTTGACTCCATGCACACATGCACCTTTTTTCTTACTGATCTACTTTCAAATATGGAGCTTTTTGTTGTATTTGTCATAAAAAATCACCCTCAGCCTGTACAGTAAATGTACAAATGACAATACTACAAATAGGACACACTAATGTCTCTGTAATACAGTCCAACTCTTCAGGAAATGCGTCATACTGTAGCTAATAAAACATTGAAGAGAAATTGCACATCAGGCCGAACGAGAATGTATTCGGTTCCCTCACAGTGCATCTTGCTTATCCAACACAAAGCTGCTGTCTGCGTCCTTGTTAGGAGACACGGAGCATCCATCCAGTTAAGTATTGCCAACAGAGCGCGCTCCAGTTACAAGGCAGCCGACGGAGGGACAGTGACTTCCGAGGATGCAAACACAACATGAGAAGGCCTGCGGTACAGAACGCCGTCAGGGAAAATTGAAGCAGAACGCCGATATATTTCCCCGGCGCGGGCGCAGGAAAGGCAGGCTGACTAATTGCCACGCCCCCACTAGCAGCGAGCGCTCAAAGAAAAACTGTTTACCTTAATTAACTCGCTGAGCACCTCGCAATGTCTTCCCTCTCCGTCAGGGCAGCGCTCGCTATTTTCAGACTCCTGGTTTTTTTTTGCGTCCCGGCGCAGCGTACGGGGCCTCGTCCCGACGCCAGACGAGGAAGTGCCACGGGAGAGTGAAATTAAGGCCCCCCCCCCCCCCGCCATTTTTTTTCTTGGCTATTTTCAGACACAGCCCACAGGGAGGGGAACGAGAATGGAAGTGGGAAATAGGCCTTTCAGCAGGGTCGAGGTTTGAATGGAAGCAACTCGGATGCGGGACGACCGGAGCAGACGGTGAAATTTTAATTCTACTCACTTGTAACCTCGAGTTCACAAAACGAGCACGATTTCAGAGACGCATGAACGAAACAACGTCATGATTTCAGCAAAGGCAGGTAAACATGCGGAGGTTTGAAGAATTAGGAAGAATGATGTCTTGTTTCCAAACGAAATTTGCTGGTTTCTTACACTCACAACAGCACCAGCTGGAACTTCGTCACCACCTGAGGCGCTGCGGGCCAACATGACAAATAACTACATCAATAAAGACCGGAAGGACTCAGGGATCACCTCCATCGGTCGCGATGGACGCGGACAAAGCAGCAGCCGCCGTTTTCCTCTTGGATCCACCCCACAAGGGGGTGGGACCATCGTTGTACTCTGGGGTGAACAAAACTAGAGCGAAAAACCTCCAAAAACACTGAATTAGAATCTAAGATGTTGATTGTTGATTATAAAGGAGTTTGATTTATTAGGTTGTTCGAAACGAGCGACTAAAACGACATCGTTATTTCAGCAGCACGAGGAGCTCTCTTCTCTCTTCTCTCGCCGACCTGTTCTGAGGTGGTCCGGCGTGCCGGCAGGTCACGTGATGACAGCATTGTGCGCCCGCGACCGCCGAACACGGTGGAACAGAACAGCAAACAAAGCGCCGCGAGGTTTGACCTTCAGGGGGAGCGTTGGGCCCCGGGCGCAGCGCCGCCGTCGCTCCCCTGAAACGCTCCGAAACACGGGCACACAAAAAGTCCGGCCTGGAAAAAGAGGGGGGGTTGGGGGGGGGGGCAAAGGGGCATCTTGTACATGCTGAGCTACAAATGGTGCTTTGTCAGGAGACTGCTGACGAAGACAACTGTGCCCTTCTGGTGCAGAACTGAAGTAACCAAAACAGCGCTGAAGCTGCGGGACAGAAGGACCTCGTTCTGGGACGAGAGGACAGCCGTCCGGGGTTGGGGACAAACGCTGCAAGGTGACGAACCCACACTTCCTGTTCACATTCGCGACGCGAACGGCTTAACACTCACCGAAAGCAGTTTTTCTTTGTACATCCGCTCAACGTCAGCGGAGCGTTTCAGCTTCCACGAAAACAAATTTCTAATCTTGAAGGCTAATTAATATTTAATGGCCCAACATTTTCCATCTTTGTTTAGCGCCACGTATTCAAACCTGCCGATCGACTACATCAATTAGACTATCGAGAGAAACATTAACTGCAGCTCATCAATACGGCATTAGTTATTTGTTTGGATCGCGGCAGACAGAAAAGCACGGAGGAGACGGCCACGGTCGCATCCGGGCGACGTCTCCGCGTTCTGTTCATCCTGCTGCAGGATCTTGTGAGCCACCGTGGAGCGGACCAGCCGGGGAACGGCGTGCAATTCGCGGCGCACGACACCTGGTCCGACGCAAACGAGCGCCCCTTCGCATTCTGTCACCTGTTGTGTGATTTTTGAGCCACGTGTCTTCGCGGTTTTTTGAAGATGTGACAGCGAGACGGTCGAAAAAAGAGAAGATGATCAATGAAATATCAATCAGTCGGCTGGCAGGAGGGCCGGGGTGGGAAGATTGGATGGCTCGAGCCTTCACAGATAATCGAAGACGCTAAGACAAGGGTCCCCCACCCCCATCGCGCTACATCTCTCTCTCTCTCTCTCTCTCTCTTTCTCGCCCCCCCCCTTTCTCTCTGTGGTTGTCACCTCCTCCGTGTTTGTCTCGGCACCCCTTTTCCACCTCTCCGTCCTCGTTTCTCCACCCCTCTTCTCGGGCTCCCCCGTCTCTCCATCTCCCTCTTCTCTCTCTCCAGTATCTCACCTCTTCTCCATGTCTCTCGCGCTGCCTCCCACCCCCTCCACCTCTTCTCTCTTACTCCCGTGCTCCCCCTCCCCTCTCTCTCTCTCTCTCTCTGTCTCTCTCTGTCTCTCCCTCTCTCTCTCTCTTTACCGTGTCTACTGCAGCAGAAACGCCAGCACAGACACCAGCATGTGCGCGCTGCTACATGTGTGTCTACGGTAAACGCAGCGAGCGAGCCTCACACGATCGCGGGCGATGAAGGTGAAATAAAGAAGGGAAAAAAAAGCCCCCGCATGCGTATCGAAGACTCTGATCAAAACATTGATTGCTGGTGCGTTACATCACAGACATGCAAACAGCCCCCCCCCAAAAAATCATTAGAGTAACGTCTCTTCTCCTGTCTCCCTTTATTTCCTCCCCTCTCCTTCTTCCTCCCTCCGTCTCTCTCTCCCTCCATCTCTCTCTCTCTCCCTCTCTCTCTCTCTCTCTCTCTCTCTCTCTCTCTCCCTCTCTCTCTCTCGCTCTCTCTCATCTGTCTCGTTGTATTTCCACATCAACATCTCATTTTTTTATTCCTTTCTTTTCCATTTCCGAGCCTCCCTCAATCGCTCCGCCGCTCCTCTCCTAGTACAATTTGCATCTCTCAGGATCGAACGCTTCGGCCACGCTGGACAGGACACTTTCAGAGGGAGCCGGGGTGGGATGAAAATGTCTAAAAAAGCCAGTGATCTGGGTCACATCTCTGTTTGACGTATGGCTCTGGCACATTGGACCTACACGGTGAAACGGGGCTATGTTCACCCACGAATTGCCGCTGAAAACGACTCCTACCCACTACACTGCTCTTCATAACCTCAATGTGGTGTCATTACCATCGCCATCTGCAGCCATTACGCTGAATAAATGTTAGTTTTTGTATGATTCATCAGATCTTGGCCAGTGCAGTGAGTGCATAATTCGAAGCACTCAAGAAGGCAGACAGCAGGTACAGTAGCCGACGTTCAAGGTACGGCGACAACAAAAAAACTGTCTCCTTATGCCGCGAGAACTCAACGCCAAATCCTCCACGTTCACCGGCAGGACGGATGCATCCGGTGGAAGGGAAACTCGAGCGATGGGTCGGCGAGAAAGGACCCCGTGTGAGCGGTTTTGTAGCGCCGTGTTGGGGTGAAGACGGCCGGGACGGAGAGACGTCAGATCGATTGGGGCGAGAGTGACAGGTGGAGAAGTGCTTCCTGCCTCTTCCCAAGTGCAGGAAGGCAGATCAGGTGGCCCATCCCAGACTACGTGTCGATCACGGTCCCACCACACGGTCCTCTGCCTTCAGAGGGAACCGAATCCAGGTGTGTGCGCCGATACCTGGTGCCGGGTTGGCTGTGAAGCCACTGGAGAGTACCGGGGTCAGAGGCTTCCTGGAAACAGTCTGAGCTGTTTGATCAGGACTTAATTCTTCAGCTATTCTCCTCTGTGACTGCATGCACGCTGGCCCACTGCAGGTGTCTGCTTACTGTCTGGGTTTGGTACATGCGAACCTACAGTATTCATGCATTCACAGCACCGAGGGCTCCTCACGCACCCTCCTGACAGGGAAAGACAAAAAAACAACCATGGAGCGAGGTGAAGACTGATCAAACTGCAACACGAAATCAAAGCAGATGTGATCAAGCAGCTGGATTTTGTCTGTGACTGGAGGGTCCGCGAAGAAAGAGCCACAAGCCCACTGTAACTGTTTTCATGTGCCACCCATCAAAAACACAGCCGGGGGTACTTGTTACTCCCACACCTGTGTGATCAAATGCCATCAACCCCTTAACTAGTCACACGCACGCGTTCGACGCGATCCCAACACAGGCGCAACTTACGCGTAACGGCGAAAACGCCCGTGCGTAAAAGCCATGTAGCATTCAACTGGGACAGGGGGGGCTCGACAGAAAAACAAGGCAGCAGAGTGAAGCCGCCCCCCCCTCGCCCCCCCATCCAAGGGCAAATGTGGGGGGGAACGACGGACACTTCACCGCGGACGTCTCGGCGTCGCACAAGCCTCCTCAGCGACGTGCCGAGATAAATATGACTAACGTGAGATACGACGCGCTGATGTGCGTCGTAAACGAACAAGCATCGCCTAATGAAGGCGTTTGGATGCAGGAGGCGCAGCGGACGCTGCGTTCGGAGGCTGATATGTATTAAAGCCGTTCGGGTGGGAGAATACGACGGTAGGAATTATGAGAGCCATAAAAACGGTGTTCAGCGTGAGTCCGTCCCGTCGGAAACGTCACGTATATATCACGTATACGGCGCGGAGGTGATGTTTTTGACAACCCTGGCTGTTACTTCAACTGGCACCCATCTCGCAACACAGCTGACATACCATTTTCCATTTTTTTCCCTATGCTATCAGCATTAATTATTCAACAGCCTATCAGTGAGTCTATATCCCGCCATTTAATACAAGCAATACTGTCAGAGATAACATGCCAGCAGTCAGCGGTCCGCGGGTAATTGTGAGGGATTATTTCCCCCCCAGCACTTGAATGCAGTCTTAATAAAAACAAAGTTTTTCAAAGTTATTATGACTCATGCGGTCGTCCGCGGCATCATCAAGCACATTTTTGCAAGAGCAGGCAACAGAGAGAAGTTGGTCCCCGCAGGAGAGACATGCGTAACTCACCCGGGCGTATTTGGAGGAATAGGGGTCCTCGAACAGTGCCCATATTTTGGGCTGCCAGGTTTTCCACCAGCCCGCTTTCCGCGCGTCCTCCTGCATGCACAGTCTTTTCAAGTCCCCGTCCGCGCCACCCAGCGCCGGGTCGTCGTCCGGCGCGTCTGGTTCGGGAGTCTCGAAGCTGTCCAGCGCCTCCTCCGCATCCCGATGCTGCCGGTAATTCATCCAGCAACACGCCTCCACGTCCGTCTCATCGATGCCCCAGAAGGCCAGCTCCTCTTCGAACAGGGGACCGCACACATCGTTGGGACAGTGCAACTTCCCGGTGCGGTAGTAGTTGAGGATGAAGGAGAACACCGACGGGTGGCGGTCGAAGAAGAACTCGTCTAATTTGGGGTCGTAGTCGAAGTTGCTGAACGCGTCCGGCTCGGTAAGCCACGATAAGCGGGTGCCGGGCAGCGTTTTCAGGGTGCTCCGGTAGGTCTCATGCCGCACCCCCCCGCAGTTTATCACGATTTTCTCGCTTTCCGACGGACAAGTCATGTCTGCGCTGTAACATGCTTTGTTGGACGACTTGTTCCCACCCTTGCGCCCTTTGAAAGAGGATACACACACCGAACTGAGCATAGAGGACCGGGGGGGAGGGAGAGGATGAGAGAAACCGAAGGGAGGAGGAGGAGGAGGAGGAGGGAGGAGTCTGAGGAGTCTGCGGGGAGAGAAAAAGGGCAGAAATTTTAGCAGAAGGGGAGAAATAGACGGAGATTATCAACATTGCAACACGGATGGAGAATCACACTCTGATGCCAGCTGTAGGTGCAATTATTCACTTGATAATCAGCTGGTGGAAGGGCACAAAAACGACCTTGTGCAGGTGCGGGAGAGTGACAGGAGGAGGGAAGGGGGGCAGCAGGGGTGGCAAAGATGGGCTGCAAAGTTGTTTTGCACTCTGCATCGTGAGGCGACGGACATGCCGGAGCAGAAATGTGAAAACAGGTGGCTTTGAACACAGTCATGAGTCAGCATCCTCGTGGGCTGAATGTTGACACCGCAGTGATGAGCGGATCTCGGATCGCACTTCTTAAGCTATTGTGATGGCAGCGGAGTCCCGGGGCCGATGCCACCCCTCGTTCCCTTCACCCGGCTCCCATCGCAGCTGTCATAATATGTTCTCGTTTCGCGATCTCTCGATTGATCGGGCTGAAGCCCGCGTCAGTATCCATTCAAATCTTCTCCCACTCACCCCACCTGCAACAAAACACGACCCCCCCCCCTCCCTCCCTCCCTCCCTCTCCTCCTCCTCCTCCTCCTCTCCTTCTTGTTCAAGAAACTGGTGAGAAGTAAGAAGTGACAGAACGATGGTGAGAAGAAAACTGCGGATCTGTGTCCTTTTTTTTTTTTTTTTACTTCTCTGCTGTGTTGGTGCAGCGCCGTGTGTCTGTGTGTGTGTGTGTGTGTGTGTCTGCGTGTGCCAGCATGTGTGTGTCACTGTGTCTGCGTGTGTGTTAATTGCCTCCCGAGAGTGCGGTGTCCGTACTAATGTTAGATCTCCTCAATCAGCCGATGTGCGTGCTACACACACTGCTGCAGCCCCCTCCGACCGCACCGAGATTCATGCGATGCACAATTATGTCAGGTCTCTCTGCCACTTCTCCCATGTACTTTGCATGAGCATGTGAGCGTGTGCGCGCGTGTGAAGACGTGTCGGGACGGAAAAAAGAAGGGCAGCAGAAGATAGTGTGTGATCGAGAGAGAGAGAGAGAGAGAGAGAGAAAGAGAGAGAGAGAGGGAGGGAGGGAGGGAAGGTAGGGTGGTCCGGGGGGAGGATGAGGCCATAAATCAGATTTTTAATGGAGGGATCGAACAGGACGGAACAATCAGGAAAACAAGGCAGGCTGAGACTGAGTCCTCTGGACGAGAGGGCGAGAGAGGGAGCGATGCGGAGGGGCAAAAATAAAAGAGGTAAAAAGTGAATGCTGCAGCCTCACTGGGGGCAGATACAGTGAGCATCTTGTGCAATATTGTCTCTCCTCCAGTAATGGAGGAAGGGGGAGGAAGAGACTGTGAAAGGGGGAGGGGGGGGGGGCATCGAAAGGAGAGAGGCACTATAAAAGTGAATGAATTCTGCTGCAGTAAAACGCTGGAGTTATTTGCTCTCTCTCGCTCTCTCTCTCTCTCTCTCTCTCTCTCTCTCTCTCTCTCTGTCTCTCTCTCTCTCTCTCTCTCGCTCTCGCTCTCTCTCTCGCTCTCTC
>JASSRZ010000086.1:5991293-6014378 GCA_032164315.1 Malacoctenus gilli | reverse complement strand
CACACACACACACACACACACACACACACACACACACACACACACACACACACACACACACACACACACACAGAAGGGGGCATGCACACAAGTTGAACAAACGCGTGTCCACAAAATGCACAAGACACAACACACACATGGAGACAGTTACTCACGCAGACAGACAGCAAAATGATGCAGAGAGGAATGCACGCACACACACATTTCTCTTAGAGGCATGAAACTGCTCTGATCTGGTGGTGGAGATGGGGAAACACCCACCGCTTGAGCCATGAGAAATGTCCGGGTTCACAAAACAGATTTTCTCTCTTTCTCTCTCTGTCTTGGTTTTTTTTTCTGTTTTTCTTTTTGAAGCGTCATTTTTTTTTAGCAGCTGATCACAATTTGACCGCAAAGTACATTTATCTTTGCGCTGCAGCGGTGGGAATATTCACAAGAAGGACAATTAAAAGAAATAGCTTTCAATCCGAAGCAATGTCCGCACATTTCTGGACGTCTCCTGAGATTGATTTTTGAAGAAAAGGATGCAAGCAGGTTACAAGAAAATGTCCCAGTTATCGTGGACAAAACGATACTTGTTGAATGCAGGTCGGACGCCGTATTTTTGTCCTCCGTTCCGGCCAAATCAGAAGAGAAATAGAAGCCCCCTCGGATAGAGGCAGAATAAAGCCACCAAAGATACAAGACAGATACACAGACACGGTTAATACTCACTTGCTTTTGGTTCGGGTTCGTTTCGCGTGCGCGCAGAAACACGCACATCAAGCTTAAAGATCAATCAAAATGTAGTTTTCTCTGTTAGATCGCTCTTTCTTAAGATTTCAGAGAGTATCCAGTTTCTCGCAGGCATTCAGATGGTCTGGGTTTTGTTTTTTTTTGCTTCCTCAAAGCGACTATAGTAAAATCAAAATAGGATTGCGCGCGTCTGTTGCTGGAGATCTCGTTTGGATTGCGTTATTGCCCGATGTTACTTATAGCTTTATGGTCATGCTGATGATGGCAAAGGGATGAGTCTTTTCGGATGAAATGAAGCAGAAGTCCCCCCGAAAACTGGCTGTTTCCCCTCGATTTCAGAGCCCCTCTCCCACCTCTTTGTTATTGCCAAAAAAAATAATTGCCAGCCTTTGTTACAGTGTCTCTACGCTTCCAGGCGCAGGGTGTAGCTACCATTCAGCTTCTTCCTCTGTCTCCCCCCTTTTTCTCTCTCCAAATGTTTCAGCTGGCGCTGCCGCCTGTAGACACCTCTCTCTTTGCCTTTCCCTCCCTGTGCCTCCCTCTGTTCCTTTGGAGGAGCGTCACCTTCTGCACTATTTTTTTCCTCAGACGATACATGTGGGCGGATTAGAGAACAAGACAGAGGGGTGGGAGGACCCCGGTGGATACAGAGGCTAATTCCTCATATGGCTGCTGAACTTCACGGATGCATACGCGGCTGGAAAAAAAAATACGCGCGCACGCATCATCGTGGCGAGGCGAAAGGCGGCGGGACGCCGCTGATTTGCGCTCGTCTGGTTAATTGCTTGTTTTTCTCTCTCCCCCCCTCCACCCTTTTTTTCTCCCCCTACTTTAGCCCACACATGCTCACTCTGCTGGTCGGGGGACGCACAAACACCATTTTGTCTACAGGTTCCCAGCCTTGACTCCGGGCTGGGCTGACATCAGCGGTCATGTGGTAAGAGAGGAGCAGGTGGATTATGTGACAGGAGTCTGGAGTAAAGTAATAGCTTTGATATCACTATTAATGAGCTCTGGAAAACAGACCCTGTCCGGATGGAGGTTATCGCCTCCCATAAAAACACCATCCTAATAATAACCCGCAATTTTCATTGATGTCTCTGAAATAGGTCAAATTGCAGGTTTATTTTATCCTCCCCTGTGCAGAAAAAGACAGAATGTGCCAAATCACTTCATTTCTCTGCTGCGATTCATAGAAAATAGAAACCTCGGCGCGCCGCCGCCGCCGCCGCCGCTGCACGTCGCCTGAGAGCTTAATGGTGTGAGGCGGGATTTCCACAATGATCAGCCAGCGATGCTGCTGCTGATGCACTTATTGACAGGAAACTCGGAGTGGAGTGCAGCGTCTCCTCATGAAAATTACAAGAGGAGTGCACAAGCCGCTCCTGAGGTGCTCCGACGATTTTGTTCTGACCACAAAATGTTCTTGTAAGAGCAAAGTGCCGAGAGAAAAGAAACGAGTTAAGGAGGCGCAGGAAGTTATTTAAGTGCAGCTTGGATTTGTTACAAAGAAGGTTGTGACACAGAAGTTACTTCAACGACCCAGTGAATGCATGTAACTGTGTAAATTCAGAATGCTTTTCTCAATGATGCCTTTTTTGGTGTTTTTTTCAGTTGACATTCAAATGTACAGAGTCTCCTAACAATCTACCACAGAGACGCTCTGAAAAGGTCAAATTTCTAGATGCAGAACGCTGCAATGCTGCAAACCAAGCATCAGACTCCTGTCTAGAAAGGCCTGAAACCCAGAAATTTCACTAATTACACTTATTTTCCTTATTTTTGTGCATAAAAGTGGGAAAATCAAGTATTCCTTTGATGAGCAGAAACATAACAGCCTAGAAATCACATGTTGTTCATGTCTTTTCTTTCTGTGTTGTTGTTATTAACTATTCGTTGTGTTGATTTCAGGAAAACTGTACCACAGCAACACAATCTCTTCCTGTGTCCATTAGTGACACACAAACCTCTTACTCAGCAGACAGTTGACACTAAAAAACAACCTCTGCACGTGCAGTTACGACTAACTTTTTTTCCGATAACGAGGCCGTCCATCAGCAGTCCTGAAGGCATCACAGGCACGCAGATGCACCTTTAGCGAGCGGAGGGCCGCAGGAAGTCGTCCACGCAAAAGTCGCTGACACAGTTTCTTCATCAACCCGCATAAATAGTGAATGCTCAACTTTGTTCGGACTCAGAGTGAGCATTAGTCAACACAGACACATTGGGAGGGCGGCTCATGCATAAGGAAGCAGCGAGCAACAACCCTTTGGAGACCCGATGTGGTCAAGAGGAGATTCAAGCACTGGAGGGGGAAAAACCTCAGCATGCCTCCAGTCTGAGAGGTCATCATTTCCAGTAAATGCTATTCATATCCTTCGACAGGCAGATAATAGACTTTAGAAATATGATGACTTTCAAATTGACCGACAGTTTAAGCTTTGCTTGTTTTGTATTCAAACCCTCGGACGAATAGAAAAGGGCTCAAGCGTCGACTGAAGATGACAAACTGGCGGTTCAATAACCTTTATTGACGCTGTCCACCATTAATTGAAAGCAGTGGGCTCTGACTCGGTGCCTCTCGTGTTCAGAATGAAAAATGACGCTGCAGACATGAAGCCTGCTGCGATTTCCAGGCATGTATGTGCTTTACGTCCGGCCCGATCGTGCCGGCAGACAGGAAACGGGGGGGAAGAAAAGGAAACACACAAATCAAACTTTGCAGAGATGCCGCGTCTGTATTTTTCGGGTTTGAAAGTCTCACAAGCGGCAGACGTCGACGTTGACTCTAATGACCTCTGAGACAGAAGCGGAGCCATGTTTCTCAATGAAGTAACACTATTTTCCTCAAACTTTATATCTTTTCAAATCATCACTAAATTTGCTTTAAAGTCAGCTCCAAAAAATTTTGATTATTTCAAGATTCGAAGGAGTCAAACACTGATTTTAGCTCAAATAAAAGGTTAATTTGCTTATGTAATCGTGACAGAAGCAGGATGCTTTAAATGTGATTTATAACCGCTGTTGTAATAAAACAAGATGTTGTAAAATTGTTGCTTATGTGGTCATTTCTTGCTGTTTGTCTGCACGACATCGTTTGTGTTCCTTTACCGGTGATGGGGTTCAATAAATGATGTATAAAACTCAAGTCCCCTCAGTCACTCTGCAAGTTTTTAATCTCTTTGATGAGTTAAGAAAAAATGTATTTCATACCGTCTTCTTTTACACATCCAGTCTGCATTCAGACTGTGTTTTGTTACCAGGAACAGATAAGCAGCGAGACTCGCGAGTCCTCCGCTTCAATGACTGCATTAGTTTACATTATTCATCGCAGTTACAGGCCCCCAGCCGCCCAGCCAGCGCCGAAGATCCCCGGCAAGCAGAACTAACGAGAACAGAAGCAAACGCCCCCCCTCCCAAAATAAAAGGCAAATTCAGTGGATCCAGCAGATTCTAAAGGCAATGAAACTGATTATCTTTCATCTGCGGGTAAAACCAGACTGTTGTTTCAGGTCACGTTATATTTGAACCAGAAAAATCAAGTGTTTTGGGGAGAACATTTTTACTGTGGATATAACGTGGCTGTGTTTGGATCTTCCTTTTCTCCCGGAGGCTTCGCAGCATCTGTCTGAGCTCCGTGTGGAGCCTAATTTAGGGCCGGCGGGCTGCAGACCAAGGACCGCAGTCTGGCTTCATTTCAGCACCGCACAGCTCCGACCACGGCCGCCGGCGGGCAGCAAATCACCGTGACATGCTGCCGGTACACAGGTAGCCTTAATGCAATACCTCAACGCCACGGCGCTGATAAAATACAGTAAATTAGAGCTGCGAGGATGCAGAGCTGGAGGAGGCGGCGTGAGGCAGCGCTTCATTTTCTCTGCTTTGAGAAGTTTATCACAACAACCCGAGAGGCCAAGAAGAAAAAGGTTGCAGGTTCAGAACTGAAGAGAAAACACATAAAAAGTCCTCAAAAAACACCAGAGTTAAAAACAATTCTTGAGTTTTATTTATAAATTTTTCAAAACGTCCAACGGGGAATTTTACAAGCCTCTAATGTGACGATGTATAGACGAACAATAACATCGCAATGTCTCGCTGTGGACAAATGAGTCAGAGTTCTCAATAAAGCAACACCTCGACTCCCCCCCTTCACCCCTTCCTCCTCCCCCCCCTCCCCTTCCCAGCAGCAGGGAATAACATAATGGGGATTAATGTTGAAGGAAATGCGTTTTAGATCATTTAATCCCCGGATGAGTCACGGCTAAAACACGGAGGGAATAAAAGTCCTTCCTCTGCACGACTCCAGCGTCCAACAGGAACTGTGGGATCAGCCAGCACTTCATGGGGAACATATTTTCATGAACACGGTGTCATCGTCTTGAAACAAGCGTTCGATCGTTTCTGCGGGGTCGTCAGCAGAGGATCGGTCTGCTGGATGTTGACGCTGAGTTCAGGTTCAGTTTTTGTTCTTGGGACATTTGGGTTTCCTCTTCGTCTTCACCTCCGAGTCTCTGTTTGCTTGGCTTGCTTTGATCTCTGCCTCCCACTGCTTCTTCACCAGCGTGTACAGTCTCATGGTGGCCTGAGCGTCTTGAACCTGCAAGACGGACGGCGGTGACTCGACTTTTCGCGCACGTCGTGTGCTTCTTTTCATCACTTCACACTTTGGATCAGACAAACCGACGGACTCGGCTGTCCGACTCTCACTCTCCACTGGGAGTCAACTGGACATCAGTGTCTTGCTCAGGGACACTCGAGACTTGAAACACGACTCCGACCACTGGGGGGCCACCCATCACCTCTTCAAAGTGACCATTAAAATAAGCTTTAACTCTTGAATATTTTCCTTTATTAACTCCTTAATCTGATTTTTAAATCGGCCCCCAACAATGAGCAGTGAAGGCAAAATTAGGCTTTTCTAATGAACGTTGGTTGTTAGTTTGTTCATCATTGCATCGCTCCACAATTCACTGTGAGGTCTTTTGGTGAATTAAAGTGAGAGTTACGCGTGGACTTACAGATGAATGTTCCCCCTGCTGGACCTTCACGTTGAGGATCTCTCGACAGAGGACTTTCAGAGACGGTCGCCCGCTCTACAGGAAAGAAAAACAACTGAAACGGAGGTTCCAGCGTTGCTGTGAACTCAGCCAAACGTGATGAAGTGAAGCGATTACCTTGACGATTTTCCTGAAGGGTTTATACTTCTGAGTGTCTCTGATCTTCTTCTTGGGATGATCGAGGAGCAGAATCTGAAAACAGAGTTTGAAGTTGAGGTCAAAGTTTTCACTGTGGGTGTTTTTTTTTTCTTTGTTCTCATGTCGAGGTCACCTTGAAGTCATTGTGGATGGCGTGTCCAACCACGACCCTCCCTTGCAGGATATCGGCCACCTCCCTCTGCACTGTCTGCACGTCCTCGCCTTCAGTCACAACATCAGACGATGAATCAACACATTTTAAATGGAAGTGAAAGGCGCCATGTTTAAAGCTCCAGCTGACATGTCTGTGACAATGACTCGCCATGCTCGATGTCCTGTGGTCGGATGCCGCTGACGGCCGTCCTGTAGTCCGTCACCTTCTCCGTGGGCTTCACGTATTTGTCGTAGATGCATTTACCGAACTGGTTCACGAGCGACACGCGGGCCAGGATGCTGTCCTCGCCGTCCGGGCCGACGCCCACCATCTCACAGTCGATGGCCACCACCCGCGTGATTCTGGTCCGTGTGAGCAAGACGACACTTTAGCAACTTGTACAAACTTTACAAACACGAGACCGAGCTGACTGACACGAATTCACGCACCCGTCGTACGCTTTGTCTTTCACCAGAGCGCTCTCGGCATCGTTCTGCTTCTGGATTCCGAGCTTCTTCCTCATGATGTCGGCGGCCTCGACTCCCACCGTCGCCTCCACGTCATCGGGGTCCACATCGTCGAACCAGAAGTCCTCTCTGAGAGACACAAGGGAAGACAACAGTTAGCACTGAGAGTGACATTTATCTTGAGTGTCAAACACTTGTACTTACTCTGAAGGTTTTGTCTCGTCAGGTTGAGCTTTCCTTTTCTTCGCAGCTCCCTTGTTGTTTAACTTTCCACTCTCCTGCTTTCTTTTTGGAGCAGTCGGCTGCTTCGTCTCTGAAGCGCCTGGCACCTTCGCGTTCCCCCCGTTCACCTTGGGATCAGACGTCTGCTTCACCTTTTTCTCAGAGTCTTTTTGGCTGGAATCGACGTTGTTCTTGGAAACCATTTGGTTCTTCTCTGGCTTTTTCACCAGGACGCCATTCTGATGTTTTGGTCCAACGGCAGGTTTCTTCTCCGGCTGACTGGCCTTTAAAATCTGCAAGGACAAAACATGAGCATTATAAAATATGTGAGGGTTTTGATATATGACTTGACATTGGCTGCAGCGTCCAGTCTGTCTTCAGTCAGCCTAAACACACTCTAAGCGCAGAGAACATGTGTGATATATGTGACAGCAGGGAGAAGACAAACCTCTTGTAAGGCCTTCCAGTTTGCAGACAGCTGCTGTGGATCTTTAGGAGGAGCCGACTGCTGAACTTGGGCCTTCTTTAGTTCCTTGAGTCGAACCATTTTCTTCTTCAACAGCTGCCTCTTCTTCTTCAGCTTCCTCTTCGCCTTCAGCGTCTCTGGTGTCTCCGAGGACGCGGACTTGCGCGACTTGGCGAAAAATTCAGCTTTCTTTTTCTTTACCTTAGACATGACGGCGAAGTTTGACTTAAAGATGTCGCATTTGGTTCGGGTGTGCGATTTTCGTTTGCTGTCTGCGACCACGCTTGTTCCCTGGAGCTCCAACTGCTGAAATGTAACGCCTAAAAAGTAACGGGTCGCGTGGTGTCACCGAGATACGTTACAGCACAGAAATCCACCATGAAGCCTCAACATCTCCGATTAATTACATCGGTGTTTTTCACTCTTACGACTCAATATACTCTGTGGTAAACTTTTAGCGTTTCGAAGCCATGCTGCAATTTGTATTTCCGAGGTGTGCAGCAGTCAAACATGTCCCCGAAAATACGATATCGTCTGTTTTTAGGCCGAGCCAAAAAGTATGCAGTGAAAAATATGCAAGAAGAGGGACATGATGATTCTAAATTATATATTTTACTTTTGTTCAAACATCTCATTCAAAAAAAAATTGCAGTGTTTTTTCAGGATTTCTCTTGGAAACAAAGCAATCTCCATTAAGTCGACGTTTCACATCGAGCATATTAGGAGGGCGGACTGATGAATGACGCAGCGGAAGCTTCCTAACAGCGTTTGTTTTGATCAAAATGTGCAATATTACAGCCAGACTCGTTTACTGTCCTCACGAATAATGTTAGATCGTGTCTCAGTCACGGATGTCCGGAGCTTTGTTTAGGTGACACTCAGTTATCAGGAAGCGACTCTTTGGAAACCTGAATGTCCTGAGTTGGTGAAACGATACACAGAAAACTAATTGTGGGTTTGTAGCTGAGAAAAGCCTTTAGTTTGATCTTTAAAGTCATTTTTACACGAAGTACCTCTTTGTGTCTCTTTGGTTTCAGATCATGGTGGAAAACTCTCCGTCTCCTCTGCCTGAAAGGGCCATTTATGGCTTTGTTCTGTACCTCGGCTCACAGTTTGGCTTCTGTAAGTTCAATATTACTATTTACAGGTTTTTTTTGTACAATATCACCTCCCACGACATCAGTTTTCATTCTCTATTTAATGTGTTTTGATGGGTGGCACTAAATTGCAGTACACATTTGGAAATAAGGAAATTTAATCAGAGAATGCAGCTTTCTGCCACATTGGTGAAAGTGATAAATCGACTTTACGATATTGATGACTTTCTCCTCTTTGCCCCACAGTTCTCTATTGCCTTTGGGCGTTCGTTCCAGAGGAGTGGCTTCATTCAATCGGACTCACTTACTGGCCTCAAAAGTAGGGAGAACGACTGATCAGTTCAGGATCTTCCCCCGATCGCTCCGTTAAAATGCACTCAGTCCATGTGTCTCATGTTCAGGTACTGGGCTCTCGCGGGGCCGATCTACCTGCTCGTCGCTTTGGTGATCTCTCTGGTGCTGCTGTTCGGCGTGAACCTCTGCAACACGGCGCCGCTGGACTCTGTGGACAACGTCACGGGTGAGGACGGCACCGCGTGGACGTGTGTTGATTTGCTTATTCGGTTTTGAACTTCGTGACCTTGACGTCTCCGAACGTCTTCTGTCTGTCACAGACGTGTACGCGCAAGGTCAGAGGGCAGAGCGCCACCGCGAGGGGGGGGTGCCCCGACTGAAGGACGTTTCCATCACCCAAGTCAACAGAATATTCTTTTTATCGCCACACGATGTCAAAAAGCAAAACTGACTCCCTCGTGTTTTTTTTGTTGTATTTATATTTCCTGGAACAATGTCAAAGGAAGGACATTGCCTCAAGGAATTTGTCTCATTATTTTCATGTCTATCAAGTGAACTGATGTGTTATAATACAAGATGTCTGATCAGCTTTCACACTGGATTAAAGCATTGTAACATTGCGCAAAATAAAGACACTTTTTCTACACGTTTTTTGTGCTGACTGATTAACTTAAAGAGAACAGAGTTGATTGTCCTTTGCAGGATGAACATGTATTTTTACACACACTCTGAAAGACAATTTTGAGTCAGCAAATGACCTCAAATGTGGTTGAACTGTGGGGAAAAAACTGGCTCACACTCCATCCGCCCACAGGCATAGACATGGTCACTTCTGACTGAAACACCACACAACGGACCACCAACCAATCAAATAATCTGACCGACAAATAGCCAACATTTCCTTGTGTGAGCGTGGACCCCCCCCCCCCCCATCTCACCCTGTCCATATGTCGCAGTGTCCTTGAGCGAGACGCTGAACCCCAAATTGCTCCCACTGTGTGCGTCTTGCGTGGATTTATTTTTCTCCTAAAATACTCGTTCTAACGTGTCAATAAACCTATAATTAGGCTGGCATTGAGACGTTGTTTGACATTGACGTCGTTCCTGTTGAAAGAACCCTTAATAAACAGCAGATGGCAGCAATGCACCATGGCAGCCTCTCGTCTACTCCGACACTTAACAGAAGAAGATGGTGTTCCCAGCTTTAACGCTGTGTTGTCATGGCTCAGGGATGCTGAGGGGGGCTGTGGTTGTGTCGGAGGTCAACGCGTGCTGCAGCCGAGCCGCCGTCTGAGCGCGATGGCCTTCGGCGTGCCGGTGTGGCTCGCGGTGCAGGAGGAGCTGCTGCAGCTGGACGAAGCCGACCACGACGCCCCCAGCTGCTTCGACGGGCTGGACGACGTCGCTTTGTTCGACCTGTTCCACCTCAGCAGACCCTGCATCGCCTTCGTCGTGGACGCGGTGCGCGTCCGCATGAAGAAGTACACCATGAAGAAGCCGCTGCGCGACGTGGACTCCATGGTGATGGTGGCGCTCAACTATTACGCGCACGGCGTCTGCTCCACCGCCGTGCTGCAGAGGCTGCAGCTGACCCAGGCCAGCTGCCCCATGAACACGGTGGGCGTCGTGTCCGGGGTCATCGCCGGCATGTCGGACCAGTTCATCTCCTTCCCGCTGTCCATGGAGGCCAGACGGAGCGTGGCCGCCCAGATCGAGCTGGCCTGCGGGATCCCCGACGTGCTGGGCGTCCTGGCGCCGGCGCACTTCAAGATCAGGGCGTCCCCGTACGAGGGCTCCTTCAAGGGCTTCCTCAACACCCAGGGCTACACGTCGGTGGTCAGCCAGCTCATATGCGACTCCACCGGCAATATACTGAGCGTGGAAAAGTGCTGCGTGGGCAGCACGTGCGAGCAGGAGATGTGGGACACGTCGTTCAAGGGGAGGGAGATGGAGGAGGAGCTGCACGGGGCGTTCTGGGTGATTGGTAAGAACGCAGAGGAGCATTGAGGAACATGGAGCCACAGTAATCCCCTCCAGTCCTAATTGGTCCACCCAAATACCACCTGTCCTCAGATGGGCAGTGGTTTGTACTCGCACCTCACAGTGAAAAGTTTCATGGTTTGAGAGAGAGAAAGGTTCCCCCAACAAACAAAACACCTGATATTCTCTGTAAAAACAAAGTTTCTGGCATCTGAACTTTCCTCCAGTTGTGTACCAACATTGTCCCCTGTGTGTTTTGCAGGAGGGAAAGGCTACCGCCAGAGCAAACACGTCCTGGTTCCCGTGCCGGAGCCCGCCAACGACGGCGACGTCCGTTTCAACGAGGCCCACGCCAAGATGTACGAAGTGATCCGCGCCACGCTGGGCTCCATGAAGGCGCGCTTCAAGTGCCTGACGCAGCTGGGCTTCGCTCAGGAAGGCTCCCTGAACAAGAAGTCCAACATCATCAAGTCCTGCAGCGTGCTCCACAACATCGCTCTGAAGTTCTCCGTGCCGCCGCCTTCTGCGCCCGGGACCCTCGAGCCCCTCCTCCCCGTGAAAAAGCCCCTCGTGGCTCCAGAGACAAACGCCGAGGGGCTGAAACTGCGACAGGAACTAATCGACGCCAACTTCTCTGTTGTTTCGAGTAGTGCCGAGCAGGAGAGCAGCAATAAAACAGAGGAGGAGGATGTTGGAGCAGCAATTAGTGGCGCTGACTGTTAAAGATCGACCACAGGAAGCAACCCTGTCGACTTTGTACATTTGAGTCTTTGTATAGAAATATAATATTTTATTTCACTGAAAAAATCCTGTTTTTTAACTACAGTATGTTTCTTATTTGATATTAAATGTGTAAAACATTCTTTGGTCATCAGGAGTCATTTTTCCACAAATATTAAAAACTAATAGAAATATCGCTTATTTGGCAGTAAAGATGCACAAAAATAATGTTAAATAAAATCTTAATATTAAGAAGCAAAGTCTCCAACAAAGTGTCGCGTATAAACATGAGGATTAGTTTGTACATTGAGTGCATAAAGAGCTGGAAGTGCAGGGAGCCGATGAGCATCAGGGCGTCTGACAGAGCTCCTGGAGCGCCGTGGCGTTTTCGTAAATCATGTCCGAGTTCTCGTAGATGTGCTCCTCCGTCCTGTCGGCGGACTGCAGGCTGTCCATGATGCACTGGTGCAGGAAGACGTACTGAGACTGAAAAAGAGAAGTCGCTGCTCATTTAAATGCAGAACTCCAGTCTTTCCACATGCGCTGCGCGCTGGCGAAAACTTCCTTGTCTGAACAATCGACCCCGAGAAATAAGTCGAGAACTTTTCCACCCAATGTTTAGGTTTGTAACATCGGAAACAGATTAATCGCAACGACTACCGAGATCCAGGTTTACATATCAACAATGACAGAACTTCACGTGTTTGCACAGACAACGGAAAAGTAACTAATTCGGGAGGAACCTGCAGCATTATTACAGTAACTTTTACCTCCGTCTGCACCATGAACGGCCGGTTGAGCCTCATCCTGTGCACGAAGGCGTTGATGCCCACGGCTCGCTCCTTCTCCAGCTGCTGCAGCAGCATGTCGAGGGCGATGATGGTGCCCGTCCGCCCCACGCCCGCACTGGCAGGAAACACAAACCACATCAAGCTCATTTCAGCTAAAAATTATTCCAAAGATAAGAAGCTCATCGGCGTCGACTGATGTAACACGCAGTTGGCTCAAACTGTAGCATTATTTTTAGAAACACTACTTTTGTTTCTGAAAACCACAGTGATCTCGCAGCGCGCAAAGACACGCGACAAACCGGAAACTTCCTGTTACCTGCAGTGAACCACGGTCGGCGCTTTCGTCCCGTCGCTGTTGATGTGCTGCCTGACTAAACTCCTGAACCGGATCAGCACCTCGGTGCCCTGAGGGACACCGTGGTCGGGCCACGCCGTGAAGTGGAAGTGTTTGACAGCGCGTTCTTCTGTGTCGTTTTTCTGTCGAGAACATTGATGAAAAAGCAATGTTACCAGGTATACATCATAAGTGACAGAGTATTGGTGGATTGAGGGTATTTAAAGGCCAAAAAACGATTGTCTTTATTGAGGATTTATGAAAAAAAAAGACACATTTTCCATCAAACATAAACTGACTGTTGATCACAGCCAGTTTGTCTTTCGGTTTTCTCGCGCAATAAGGAAAAGGAAAGAAGTTTCGTACTCTTTTCAGTCTAAATTCCCTCAATGTCCAGTTGGACTCCTTCTGCTCGGAGCAGGTGGTGACTGACAGCTCTCCAAAGAGGCGTTTCTGGCTGACCTCAGGCCAGTACTGCTCGCACTTGGTCTGCAACGAGGAAACGCTGGTGAAGTTGTGGGAAAGTCCTCGCGCATCACGTCAAAGTTCCCCCGATCGTCCCGGGACTCACCCGTCCACTCTCGGAACAGTTGGTCACCATGACGATGCCTCTGACCCTCTGTTCCCAAACCATCCTCCAGAAGTCATTGAGCGTGGAGGGAAGAGGTCCCTGAGTGGCGATAAACTCCTTGTTGCTGTTGTAGCCCTGAGAAGCAAAGGACGAGGCGAAAACTCACACGTGTGTTCTCGGAGAAAAAGTGTTCCAGGCTCGTCCATCGCTACCAAACCAGGAAGTAATACCTACCGGCATGTAATTGGCATTTATATAGTCTGAGCTCCCTGCAGGATCGGAGGTAGATAGCTTCACCCGATTCCAGTCGTCTGAAAGAAGTGCGGGTCTCCATTACAAAGCACCACAGCAAGGAAACAACAATCACATTGACTCTGTGTCTTGAGTCCCTCCAGCGCAGACCGAGGACAGACTTACACGGCAGGACGTTGGTGAAACGGTTTTTCGGCTTGTTCTCCGGCAGGACGGCCACTTTCCGTGTCTGGTCTGTGCCGACCGGACTGAGGCTCTGCGTGGAAGTGGGCGGAGTTAAACACACCAATCGGTGGCGTTCGCGTCACAAACATTACAGACTTTGGACACGAGTTTTTACACACCTCGTACTCCAGGCTGAAGCCTCTGTTTTCATCCATACTCAACTGGGCAAAGTGATCAGGGAACTTTGCGACTGGAATAGTGCTAAAAAACAACATTACAGAAGAACTTCTAGTCAATATAGTGATCAGAGTTTTACTTCAAGAGAAAATGCAGTTTGTATGCTGTATGCCAAGTAATCTTCTAAACACACTTTATATTCTTCCAAATGGGCGGAGCTCCTCAAGCAGTTAAATAAATGTCTTGAATTTTAGATGCTGATAGCTTCTTATGTGACCGAAAAAGGTGTTCGTACTCACGCGTTCTTTTTGACTGGTTGTTTTGACCATCCAAAGAAGGACTTTTTTCTGTGGGAGCAGATTTGAAGTGTTTTACTGACTGTTTTAGTGAGCAATGGGAAGTCAAACAGCGCTGCCACCGAGGCGGGACCGACCTGATGATGTCCGGTCTTCTGAGGATGATGAAGGCGGCCACGCAGACCAGGAGAATGAAGAGCAGCACGCCCATGACCGACCCTGCGATGACTCCTGCGGGGGGCAAACGTTAAAGAACATTATCAAACAGTACCATTCATCCAAACTTCAAATGCTGTACTTATGATTGACTCAGATACTCTTTATCTCTCTAGTTAACCGTCATGGCTGAATGTTTCTGACTTTAGCTCTTATGTTACCTTGAGCTTGACCAAAAACCTTAGACCTTTTTATTCGCTAATCTTATCTGCGGGTTAATTTTCTCTCGCCTTCATACTAACATTTCCTTGAACTCAACTTTAGCTCAATTGATAACATTCACTTTTACGCTTCATGACTCCTTTTCTTTTCTGTGATTGAGATTTCAGCTGCGCTTTTTCTTTTCTACTGTTTCGAATGTCCCACTGAGCTGTCTTTTTGCTCAGTTTACCTTTTAAACTTTTAATTGAAGCACTTTGGTTCACAGATTCATCTCAAGCTTCAACACTGTATATGATCAAAGAAATGCAGTTGTTCCAGTTGTTACTCACCCCTGGGATCAGTCGAACAGTCAAAAACAAATGGCCTCTGGCTCCTCAACGACTTCGAGCGTAAACCCAAAGATACTTTGTAGGTTTGGGCAGGTTGGAATCCCGAGATGACGGCATACTGATGCTCATTTGTGAACAGCAGGTTTTGCCCCTCGGACACGTTGACCTCGACATGGGTCCAGATGCCGTCCGGCTCATCCCAGACAACACGGACAGAGTATCCCGATGCCTCGTACTCGCATCGACCTTTGGGGTCGGAGGGAGCTGAAGAAACCATTGAGAAGAGTTACAATCGTTGGTGGAATGGTGGAAGAAAGCAGTGGACAGGCAGTGGCAGTGGTTTCAACAGATTTGTACTTACGGACTTGGATGAGGTGGGAACACTGCATGTAGTTTTCTGCAGTGGTGTTATAGAAAAGACTTATTTTATAGGTCGCACCAGGGTAAAGGCCGCTGAACAACACCGTTTTGTTGCCGCCACCGTCATGACGGTCTGTTTCATAAGTGGCAGAAGAACTGGAGAACAAGCCCTCGACTGTCCCTTGGATTGATGTGCTGGTGACGTGCCAATCCACAAGGCTACAGTCAATGGCTGGAACGAATGGAAAGGAGGGTCAGCGGGTTTTGCAGAGCAAGGAGTTGTTTCTCCAGCAAACAGAGGTCTACTTGGCGAAACAGCTTTCAGCTGTGGATCAGAGGAGTCCTGGGACATACTTGTTACCGTGAAGCCGTCAAAAGCTGCGCTCTTCAGTCCTTTGAACACCGCCATCACTGTGAACGCATGATTCGTCCCAGGCTGGAGGGATGTGACTTGGTGGGAAACTGTAAAGGAGTTGCCTGGTGACACCATTATGTCCCTATCACCAATGAGAAGCTGGTAGTGCCAGTCTGCGTTTACTCTGTCCCACTGTAGCGTTATGGAGGTCGCCAAGCGCTCAGTCACTGTGATCGACTGCACCTGTGAAGGAACTGATCACAAGAAAATTCTCACTTACCACTAAAGTTTTAGGTTAAAATTCCTGTCTGCATGATGCATTTTCCAAGTAAATGGTGATTTGACAAAGATAGCTATCACCTGAAAAGTTTAAGCTTTATCTTGATGGTGATAAATGGTTGAGATTATTATTCATACAAGGTTTTCTGCGATTGGGGGGAGAATAAAGGCTTGCGTAGAAATCAGGAGATCACTTACTGGTGACAACTGGAAATTTGAAGCCAGTGCTGTTGATTCCCTCAAACACGGTGAAGAGAGTCAAATTGTATTCCCTCCCAGCATCAGGCAAAGGGACCACGCATGTCACTGACGTGGCTCGCTGACACTCATGAAGAGAAATGCTTTCACCGTTGTTTTGGAGGATGTAATTGGAGATGTCTTTAACCTTGTTCCACTTCAGAGTTACATTCCTCTCGCTGTTGCTCAAAGTGGTCACTTCTTTAACATTTTCTGGAGCTGTAAAAAGAAATAAGCCAAACAGATTTGTCAGTACAAAGGGAAATAAACTCAGTTTGGTCCATTAGACTGAAACTAGAGCTGTAAGATAAATCACCTCACCTGTAACTGCAACATGTCCCTTTCCATCGCTCCTGACGTTTTGGAACACAGAGAAGAGAGTGAAATTGTACTTGGTCGCACTTGTCAGACCTAGGATGGTGCGAGTAACTTCTGATGCTCCGATATTTATCTCCTCTCCATTGAACTGAAGAACGTAGGCCTGGGCATTGAGAACTTGCTCCCACTGCAGAGATATCGAGGTCTCGTTTTGACCCGCTGTTCTGATCTCTTCAGTGTTGCGTGGAGCTGGAAGGTGAGAACACAAGTGATGATGCTACAATTTTGACCTAAACTCCCAACTTCAACCTTCTTCAAAGCATTTTCTTTTACAAAATGGACAGAAAGAAAAAACAACAACATTTAATTCAGTTTCAGCACTTCCTCTGCAGTCATAAACAATAACGGTGCTCTGTTCCTGTAACTTTCTATCCCAAAGAACATGTACACAAATAAACAAACAAATGAATATTCAAAGATCACTCACCTGTTGGAGCATCCTGTGTAAAACCACTGCTGGGGACTCCCTCAAACTGAGTGAAGATGGTGAACGTGTAGCTTGTCGCAGCAGTCAGTGAAGAAACCACATGTGTTACTGATGGACTTTCAGGTGATCCAGTGGCGTTCTCGCTCTTGTTAGTCCCACCCTCACTGTACCACACTGTGTATACCAAATTACCATCAACCTTTAACCACTTCAGAGTTATGCTGGTCTCAGTCTGGTTCGTCACTGTCACCTTTTTAACATTTTCAGGGGCTGAAAAGAGAAAAACAACAGAAGCTTCCTTTGGTGATGTTTTTTTTTTAAATCAGTCAAAATGTACCCATGAAAAGTTCCCAACTTACTTCTAAAAAAGGGTTTGAAAAGTAGGACATATGTCTCATTGATTTTAGACGATAAGAAGAATTTCCAGCTGTAAGTAAACATTGTTATTTACCTGTTGCTTCAGAGAAATTGTAGCCGTGGCTGCTGGCGTTCCCATCCACAGTGAAGAGAGTGAATAAGTATTTTTTCCCAGCAGTCAGAGGAGAAACCACACATACGACTGGCTGGTCAGATAATACATTGATCTCTTTTGGTGTGCCCTCACTCTCATATTTCAGGGTGTATGTCCTGATGTTGTCAACCTGGTCCCACGTCAGAGTTATACTGGTCTCATTCCGGTTCACCACCCTCACATTTTCAACATTTCCCAGGGCTGAAAAGACGATAAAGAGAAGACAAAAAGATTAGTGACGGCTTTCATGAAATTGATGCTCAGGTGACGGTGCAAATATTCACATCGTTGCCATTTTTGAAGCGCAGGTGTTCAGACTCACGAGCTCTCGTGGTGGTGGGTATCGGGGTGGTGGTGGTGGTTGCTGGCGGTGCTGTGCTTCCTGCCGGTGTTGTCTGTGCCTTGGCTGAATCAAACGCACCCTGAAAGCAAAGCACAGCTCCAAAAGTCTGAATAAACATCACCCGATCGACTCTCAACAGGTGGGAAACCGCTCGTGTGTTCTCATTTCGTCTTGTCGTTTCAGTGGAATACCTGTGACATTGCAACTGATGCAATATACCGAGAAGAAAGGGCCCGTTCAGTGTGAAACAATTGGTTTCAAACCCCAGAAAACTTGCAGCACTTGCGTGTTACTGAGACTCTCTGAGATATGTAAATCATACTAATGTACAGGAACACAGGTGGCTACATTCGAGCATGGCAAATGCAAATTATCGCTGACTTCAAATACAAGTGAAAGTACAACTGTGCTGAAAATAAGCTGCATACAGATGCTAAAAAAAATGTGAACCAAACAGCTAGATTGCAGCATCATATTTCCGTTTCACTTAAACTCCATTTCCTGACATTGGACATTTATACGAACCAATCAACACTATCCACAGTGAAAAACACAAATGTGACAATCAGTCTCTTCAATCTTTTAAGGTGTAATTCATTGCTGTTCTAAAATGTTTCGTTTGTCAAGCTTTGTTCATGTTCCGAGAAACCACAACAATGAATGGTCCCAGAGCTAAAAAAGGGAAAAAAGAAGAGTTCATATTTCACCATCTGAAAAAGTCCATAGTTTTAAAATGTTGTGAAACACTTTGTTTCACTGGTGAAGTTTTCAGTGATATTTCAGGCCCCGTGAGTTTTCAGTCAAAGCCTCAATAGGAAACTTTTGAGTGTGGATCTTACTGCAGTTTTCTCTTCTTTCAGGTAATTTTCAGAATAAAACAACACGACCGCTGATGAACCAGCAAATGTAAGGAGAAAAAGAAACAATAAAACATAACTTACCCAAAGAAGAATCAGAGAGACACCAAGCAGCAAGTGTTCTGAGGGGCTTAGGAGAGATAAGCGCTTCACCATTGTCAAAGAATCCAGCCTACACTCACTCTCTGTCTGTGCTTAACTCCTGTTATCTCAAGGTTGCCAACTAATTTCTGTTTGTAGAGCAACAAATGCTTTATTTACAGAAACAACACTTGAAGAAAGGCTGAGAGAGTGTCTGAGCAGGAGGTGAAACGCGTCCAATATTAACCTTATCCCGAAGGTGTTGACTTTTAATTGTTAATCCTGTCCTCCTTCTGTAACCTCTGCTCCCTGCATATCAGCAAGTGATGAAGCAAATAGCTGCTTCTCCTTTTTTCTGCCTTGTACAACCACAGAGACCTTTGCTCCGCCTGTTACTTCCTTATTAACGGTCATAGTGTGTCGCTTGTCAGAAGCTACGTCAATCAAAGTGAATGTGTCCACTGCGAGCGTTTATTGGCGGTCAGCTCTCGAAGTCAGCGATTCGAACCCAGCCTGAGCACCTTCCCTGCAGTGAAAAAAGACGGTTTCATGTTAACAAGAGCAACAAGAGCCTTTGAGAGCTTGGTGCAAACAGGTTATTCTGAGGATAACTCGCTTACAATCACTGTTGAGTTTCTTCAGCTGGACTTAGTTTGAGGAGATTTGCATTTGTTTCTACTTTGGCCCTGTGAGGACTGATATTTATAGCTTCTTTGTGGTGAAGCTCTATGAGGAAACGCACACTGGAAATATTGAAGCCGGACTTCTACCAGAGCATAAAGCCCTGCTGTTTATAGCGTCATATCGCAAACAGCGCTCCATAAAAGTGCTGATTTGTCAAATAAAAACTTGTTGGCTTTTGTTCGCCGGGGAAACATGAGGAGGAAGTTTGTATTCATAAATATTGATCATTTTCCTCTTCTGTTCAAACTACATGTTTCCACACGACGCGATGAGCTTCCATGTTTGACACGGTCTAGAAGAAATTATGCACACTTTCAACCTTCATGCAAGCACATTGTTTTATGAATTTCGGAGAGTTGTGGTTACGGTTGTGCGGCGGCCGGCGTTTTATGACGAAACTTGACCTCTCAAGTTATGGCCATGTGATTACTCTGTATTTCTGAGCCGTCAGTCCAAACAAACCATGAACTTTGTCAAGTGTTCACCTAAATGTGCCACAGCTGGCAGAAGGCTGCATTTGAGGACTGGATGCCTGTAACGTCTAAATTTAGGCCTGCTGACTTGATTAGTTTTGATACGCTTGGTTATGGTTTTAGTGACAAAACGTCGGTGCTCTAAAGAACTTCAATCCTCAGTTCAGCAAATCATGTCTCTTTAATCTTGGGGTTTTATGATCCAAGCCAAGACTTCTATGCAACCGTTTGACGGTAGGGCCACATGGTGGCGTGGTGGCGAGCGCTCCTCTCCCACGCTCATGGTGTGAGGCCTTTCTGCACAGTCACTCCAGCTTTCTCTCTCGGAGCATTTACATAAAGTTGAAGTGAAACGGTGTCGCCAAATAGCCACCAGTTAAAAATGAGCACTTATCTGTTTCTTATCTGTCTATCTGCGTTTCGCCTGTAACGCAGCAGTGGTCTGCTCCGTGGGACCAGGTCAATGACTGAATCTTACTCGCATTACATTGCAGTTACAGCACAGTCTTTCTCCCCTCCGTATATCGCCGCCCTCCTGCCACTTTATCACCCTGCGTCTCTTTAAATATAAAAAGTAAGACACAATTGAAAGAAATAATTTAAAGAGGATAAAGATTCAACTGAAACCTTGTACATGTTGGAATTATACTGTCCTGTAATGGCAAAAGAAACAGGAACATAATTAAGAGCCTTGCGGGTAAAGCAAACTGACATACAATACTTGCAAATGCTGAAGGTCAAAAAGGTGGAAGTAGTTTCACAAATCAAGAGTATGCTGCTTCCTGTCTTAAAAAAACGAGTGATTTGTTTACACTTTGATCGGTGAGATAAATGACAAAGCGGTAATGACACTGTTGACCAGTAGGTGGCGCCCCGCACTATAAACACTGTTGGATTCGACCACAGAGAAGAAGAGCTGCAGCAGTTAGGGGGAGGGCTCGTCGTATCTCTCCTTGTAAACAAGGAGCCTCGTGTCGGATATTTGCAGTAAGGTCACAGTTTTTCAGCTCTGCTTTTGGCCAGAAGGTGAGTAATTAAAAAAAGAAACTTGCGTTCAATTTTTGAAGTTTTAGTTTGAGAAATATTCTAGTAACTCCGTTAAGCTAACTGATGCTAACGTTATCTAAACAGACACCTCGGAGCGCCCAACAGCCGAAACGTGAACTGTCTGTAACTTTAACCACTTTTAAGGTGGTTTTAACTGAGCCGGAGTTGACGAAAGGTGCAGACGGTTGATTGGGCTTTTAAACAGCCGTGTGGGGATAAGACAGCCCACCTGAACTCGATTCACTTCTTGACACATGACCGCAAAGGGGCTGGTGTTCCTCTGAGCCCTTAAACATCACGTTGCGTGAAAGCTGACTTGCAAATAAACGCTGACTTCAGTGGGAGAGTGAACATAGGCGTTAGTCTGAACAAGAGGAGGTACGTCTTGTTCCTTGTGTGTCCGGGCTTGCATTTCAAAGAGGAACTTGGTTGTTTTGTTCTGGTTTATCGCTGAAAGTCCTCTCCTTTGTTGGCTTGTGGTGTTCTGTCTCAGACATGCAGTCTGTGGTGAAACAAAACCTCCACTCGGAGACCGAAGGAGACCTCAACAAGCTCATCAACCTGAAGCTGAATGCCTCCTACACCTACCTGTCCCTGGTGAGACTCCTGCCGGAGAAATGTTCTCCTCTGCGGTTCTTGTCAGCCTTGTTTTTTAAATTCTGTGTGCTGTTGCCTCTTTCAGGGGATGTACTTCGACAGGGACGACGTCGCCCTGCCCAAGTTCTCCAGCTTCTTCCTGGCTCGCTCGGTGAAGGAGAGGGAACAGGCTGAGAAGCTGCTGGAATACCTGAACGTGAGGGGAGGCCGGATTCTGCTTCAGACCATCGCTGTGAGTTCCAGCATGACCGGATGGTTTTGGGTGCTAAAACTGGAAGATACTTTGACAAGTACGGTTACACGAGTATCAACTTTTTGTCGCCAGAAACCAAGCAGAGAAGACTGGAGAGGGGGACTGGATGCGATGACCTTTTCTCTGGACTACCAGAAGTCTCTGAACACCTGCGTGCTCGATGTGCATCGTAGAGCCGGTGGCCACACTGACCCGCATGTAAGTCAGAGATAAACATGACCAACCAGTGTTTTATCTGAGAGATCAGCAAACGGCAACCAGATCTTTATTTATTGGAGAGGGAACAGTGTTGAAAGATCAATGATTTGTCTTCTTACTTGGTCTTCATCTGACGCTCTGGTTTCTGTCTCCTGCAGCTGTGTGATTTCCTGGAGGAGCACTTCCTCCCCGACAGTCACGACACCATCAAGAAGCTGGGCGACTACGTCGGCAGTCTGACCCGCATCACCGCCTCCGAGACCCACGGCCCGATGGGAGAATACCTCTTTGATAAGCACACTCTGTGAAGCTCGCGCGTCGCCAGAAACTCCACATTTACCCAGATACAAGCGAGCATTTAGTCACTCACATTGCATTTGTTTTCCGTTAAGAAGCCATTTGTCATATTTCTCCAGTTTACGATGTTCTTGTGTCGTTGGCACAAGAGGAATTCAGTGCAAGTTACCTGCAAATACCTCAAAAAGTGGAAACAATGTTCTCCGTAATATGGTGCTCCAACACACCCGTTCTCATGCAGTCATGTGTTCATTTGAAATCCGCTGTATCACATTTTAATGCATTCCAGCATCAAGTTTCAAACATCACAACAACTTTCTAAGGACTAATTTAAACATGACAAAAACCAAAATTGAGATTTGAAGAAAAATGATTCCAGAAATGTAATAAAGACAATTTATGCTGACAAACGCGTTGATGTTTTTCTTTTTACAGTCGAACTTCATGTTCAGTCGTCTCATACTGGATGCAGCCGGAGCACATGTTGCGTTGTGTCTGCACCTATAGAGCATTGTAAAGATAACGTACAGACTTTGCTTACTCACTGTTGGGCGGGCGCTTAATGTTTAACACTGGGCCAACAGACGGCTTGTGGTTGGAAAAAGTCTCAACAGGGCTTCAGCAAATGATGTGTTCCAGCCAAGATAAGGTTCGGTAATGGTGTGACGGCAGGCTGCCTCAGGTCAGTGTCACCCTTCTGGGAAGGTGTTGTTGTGATTCAGCGGCATCGTGGTGATCGAGGCTGCGACGAGTACAAACATTTAGAGATTTTCTGTTGAGATTGCAAGAAGTTTTTAATTTTAGATCTAAGTTTGACAGCAGAAGTGGAAAACAGAAATAAAATCCAAACCTGTTATTATGAAAAACAAGAGGAACACAAAGCAAAGTTTCTGCCGTGTTGGGGTTCCTCCTGGAGGAATCGTAATACGGTGGCTGTGCCACAGAGATCTCCAGATGTAGCGGTGCGAACACGTGGCTCCGTGCCTGAGGATTACGCTCTCGCAGCGATCTAAATGAGGGTATGTGTTTTGTACAGTTAAAGAGTGAGCCCGCGGGGGGGGGGGGGGGGGGGGGGGATCTACCCC